>CAXKWD010000012.1:6754690-7022894 GCA_964059195.1 Ectobius pallidus
TGTGTCTCTTTTCTTCCACTCTTCTTAAAACTTCATTTGTGATTCCATCGAATCCTCTCCATCCTCCTCCAACACCACATCTCGAAGCTCTCCAGATATTTCTTTTCCCTTTTCCTGAGTGTCCATGTTTCGGCTCCATACAAAGCTACACTCCAAACATAGCATCTCATCAGTTTTTTTCTTAGCTGCAAATTTAGTTTTCCTGTGAGTAAATTTCTATTTTTGTTGAAGGCTATTTTAGCCATAGCAATCCTTTCTCTGATTTCTTTGGTGCATTGGGCATCTCTGGAATCAGATTAAAATCAACCAGCGTCAGCAGAACTACAGATCTGTGATACCTTGACAATCATGCACTCACATAAAAATAAAATAAAAATAATCCATGTCAAATCGGCCGGCTTCGGGATTTGATCCGGCGACCTCCAGAATACGAGTCCAAGACATTACCATTTGGCCAACTCAGTCAGTTTGACGGTGTCGTTTGATAAGCATACGTGAAGGAATAGTGTTAACTGTCAAATTATACCGGTAGACAAAAATTAAAAAACATGTGACCTTTAATTAGTTGTTACTCTGGTACCGGTCAACTGATTAGGTCCAAAATTAATAGGCTTCTTGCCATGGACGTTATAAATGCGTATACCAAGTTTCATGAAAATCCGATAAAGCATATTTGAGTTATGGGGCCTTTTGTTATATAATACCATAAAAATGCACTAAATTGGGCATTATTCCAGTACCGGCCAACAGATTTGGTCCAATATCATCTTCCCATGGACATTATAAATGTGTATACCAAGTTTCATGAAAATCCTTTAAAGTGTATTTGAGTTACGGCGCTTTTAAATAAAAAGACTAAATTGGGTTTGATGCCGGTACCGGTGAACCGATTTGGTTCAATAACAATAGGGTTCTTCCCACGGACATTATAAATGCGTATACAAAGTTTCATGAAAATCCTATAAAGCGTATTTGAGTTATGGCGCGTACAGACACATGGACAGACATTTTTTGTCCCCCACACACAATCTCATAAAGTACCATACTGGCAATAATAAAGATGCTGTGGTAATTAGTTATGATAACACTGCAAAAGTATTTCTTGCCACCCAATTAGTAATCAGGTGATTATCCCTGGTGTTGTAATGTTGCTGGCTGCAAAATTACAAGTCACAACATGAAAATGTTTGTACCTAAATTTTCTTTACCAAAATATTGAACTTAAGGAGTGGCCTAGAAACATTCCGACAGACTTTACAGGGATAAAACATGTGTGTCAAGCATTTTCCTGAAGAGTGTGATAAGAACAGACATTTTCAGTTTATGGGGAAATTAAACATTTCCAAGAACTTACCCTAAACTGAATCCTGGTGCAATACCCTCAATATTTCCTAGTCTATCTGAGCATTTATCAAAGCCCATCCTGCAGAAGAAGACAATTTGAACCAAGCAGTTGCAGAAAGTTTAAAAATTACGCTGAACGACAAGCTCTGCGTTGCTTAGCAGATGTAATGCAATACTTCCTAGTGTAAAAGATGGACTTAAAAGAAACAATACCTTATCACTGTCGCAAGGATTTCTCTCTCCTCCTACTGAAGGATGGGTGGGTTCTATTGCTCTTTCAAGAACACAATCACTTTTAACGATTGTATCTTTGTCTCCCCGGGTGCTTTTCAACAAACCTTCTTTTCATTCACCCATATCCTCATGTAATAAAACTAATTATAATTTTCACTCTTATGGCTGCATCTGCATTCTCCATTACCAAATTTAATAGCAGAACCTTTTCCTGAGTCTTGCTGGGCCTCTTTCTTCATTTTAAATCCATGGTTTACAGGTCTATGAAAGCACATAACATATACAAGAAAGTTAATTTGTTTCGATAAGCAATAATTAATTTGTTAGGCACTAGCAAACTATTTACTGTGCTTCATTATGAAAAATACAGTGATCAACGATGGAAACGAAGACCTTGCTTAGAAAACCCAGATAATAAATGCAGTGTCAAATACAAAAGTGAACATTATTGGAGATAACAGTATCTTTGATTTCAAAACCTAATATTACAGTAAAACTTACTGGCATTGGTGAACAACAGCCTTAATGGAGAATGCGCAATGATAAATACTGTATTTTCAGGTTCAAAAATCTACAATACATTGCCACCCAAGCAAATTAACTTATTATCTAGATTTAAGAGAAGAAATAATTTCTAATCTCAAATTGGGTGAACAATTGAAGCGTTTAGTTTTATAAGGGTTTAAGTACCAAAATCATGATTTTTCAGCTGATACTTTTAAATGGATCTATGTACCCAGACCAATGCATTTAAGAAGGGTCCAAGGTCCAGGAAAAGCCACATTAGTAGCAATAAATTCCAAGATATAGCGCTGGGTCTATCTCCGGCATGTCTTTATGTAAGTCTGTATCTTGTTTTCTACACGATCATGATTTTGGCACTTAGACCCTTATAAAACTAAATGCTTCAATTAATTACAAACTGGCCTCTCTCAGTTCACGCACCAACGCAACTGTAACATCCACACTATATTGTAAAGGAGTAATGCAATTATTAATTGCAGTATTGTAAATTGGTAGAGGGGAAAGACCTGATAGTCTTATTTCTACCAGGCTATGTAAATAAATTTAATTTCAAATTGTTTTAAATTGTGTTGGTGTATTGTCATTTAAATTTACTTGCTAATTTATATTTGTAATAAAATTGTGGAACTCCTTCGGAATAGCATAGCCAGCTATGCTCTACCATTAGCGACTGTGCCCCTCCGAGCCACGGGGAACAAAAGAGAAACGGTTGGTGCAAGGGTAAAATTTCTCGTCGCAGAAAACATTCAATGTGAGATGTAATAAACTCCGCGCTATTCAGTATATTGCTCCTAAACTATTACAAATGTTCCTAACATAACATAACCTGTCACTGACCTAGAATTCTTAATGCAGAAGCTTTCTTACCCTTTCATGTCTTTCGTATAACATCGTTACATGGCACGAACCCTGCGCTATGCACAATACTGCTGCTAAACTAACATGACTGTTCCTAACCTAACATAACCTATCACGGACCTAGACTCCTTAATGCAGAAGCTTTTTTACCCTTCCACATCTAAAACATCGCTACAACAGTTGTTTACTTGCCAAATTCAATCAGCGTGTAATCATGTTCGTAATATTGGCGACATTGTAGACTTGGTCCCACTCGGTACGGCCCGGTTGTGACGGCGGTCACCTTATTCTCAAGTTTAGCGAAATTGTTTATAATATCGATAAAGCCAGAAACTATATAATTTTGTATGGTAAATCAAGATACTTAATTATGAGATTATCATGTTATGTCCAACAGAGACAGTAATCTGTGGTTCATGAATGCATACGTCCATCTTGAATGTTACTGTACAATAACAGTGGAAGCCCGGTCATAGAAACCACTAATTAGTGTGCCTCACAGTATTGCATATGACATAACTTGTCTGTCAGTGAGGTATACCATTAAGGACCTTCCTTTAATTTGAGACTAAAAAATCCTATTTCAATTTATGTAAGTAGGT
Organism: Ectobius pallidus; assembly: GCA_964059195.1. Taxonomy (NCBI): domain Eukaryota; kingdom Metazoa; phylum Arthropoda; class Insecta; order Blattodea; family Ectobiidae; genus Ectobius; species Ectobius pallidus. The sequence continues at coordinate 6,758,254 of CAXKWD010000012.1, forward strand.
GTCTATCCGCCGCTTTGGGAGAGTTGGTAGCGTGGCTGCCTTCCGCTCTGATGGCCTGGGTTTAATTCCCAACAGGTCAGGATTTTTCAGTAGTGGAAAATTCCCTTCCTGGGGACTGGGGAGGCAATGGAAAATCTCCACAATATCACCCCAAGGTTTTATTCTAAGTCTGGACATGCTTTCGGGCAGATACTTATCACCAGGTACGTAGGAATGCAATCAATTACATCAATTCCCTTTCTTGCATCCAAGTATTTTTAAGCCAAGCATAGGGATAAGGAATGAGAAAGGTATTTACAGAACACAGAACAGAAATAGCAAATTGCGAAGAAGAGACATATAGTTCTATAATTTCTAATACTAATGAGGTTAGTTTAGGAAGTAAATTTACATTTTTATCTGGGACAATCAAATAAAATTGCATGTAACTTATCAGTTTGTCATAGAAAATAATGAACATATTAATTTAAATTGAAAAATCTACACTTTAGGATAAAACTGGATAAGTTGGCAGGTATAATTATAAATATTAATGCAAATAATAAGAATAAAAATAATACAAGTAACGTTACATGACTACATATTTAAATTAGCCTGCCAAGAATCAGTTTTATTTATTATTGTTATGCCATACAAAGTAAAATAACCAAAAACCTGTTTCACACTGGCTAATGCAGCTTTGGTGTTCTTTACCCTATCCACTCAGCACTTCTAAAACAATTCTCTTAGACTGGTAAATAAAATGTAAGTATACACATCAGCTATTATTAGTTCAATTTGCTTTGGAACGTCACAGTCTTATATCCTGGCAAATTCCGAGTTAAAATCAGGCAATCAACAAGTAACCACGAGAAGTCATGATTAAATTATCACACAGATATATTAACTTTTTCACACTACACTGCGCTCATACTTTCAGGCATACAATTAGTTATAACTTTATAATTTAAACACTCTTACAAATATCCAAGCAAAATAATATCCACATTACCACTTGGCCAATGTACATAGTTTTAATATAAAATACTATTATTCCCACTGCAGCAAACACTTAGTAATCTTTAATAATAGTCGTAAAGATAACCAGAGCACTTTATGATTATAGAGGGTTAACATACTTTTTATAGTGTGCATCTATGAATGTTGTCAAATGCTTTTTAAATTTTCATAAAGTAACTGTTAAAATATTTAAATACATAAAGGGCACAGATAATTTTAAGATTGCAGGAAGGATGGGACTGGTTTCGTGTGACACGCTCTGCTTGCTACAGCAATAGACTGCCAGATACCATGAAATTAACATTACTGGAGATATAATAAATTAAACTGGTAGTATTAATTTTGTGTTCACAGCTTAATTGTTGTCTGGCAATCTTCTCGCAATGAGCAAGGGTATATCGGCAGTCAGTACACTAAATAATACATACAAAATTGTTTATGTTTTAATGTTGTCAGTCAATAATCCTAATATGTAAACCAGCGAACAATTGTACCACGCTGCTTTCAAGGTAGATTGGCTTACCACTATGTAATTTAAGAGTAGGACCTAGAAATTATGTACAGATGAGAAATATGTATCATCATTATGTACAAAATCATTTGTATTTACTAATTTTTATGTTCAAATCGTTCTCTATTCCTTTCATTTTATACTGATGGATAGGGTAAGCTGTTCATTTTTATTATTGGGTTTGATAAATCTTTTTTAACCAAAGAATGGGGAAACTAAAACGTAAGACGACGGATGCTTTAATATAAACACATGATTTTCTTCCCTAATAAAATTAAAAACCAATTCAAATCGAAACCCTCTTTCCATTTCAGGTAGTTTCATTTCAACCAGTGGTATTTTTACCTCGCATTCCCACATACACACAATCTCCTGCACACACACAACTCACAAATACACAATCTTTAATGGGCTGCACCGCATACTTATCATGGCAACAGTTCTTTACAGGAATATCATTATCCAGCTCATTCTGCTATGATCATTTAACAGTAAGGGCAACCAAGGACAAAATATATGCTGAGCTACCTTAAACAACCACTCGATTGAGCAGAATTCAGTTTCAGCTTTTGTCACCAATGCTACCCACACAAAACTGTACAACTACACTTTCCTTTCCCGATGATCCAATAAGGTTCGCAACAAGCAAACAGATTGGGGCAAAAAATTTATTTTGAAGAAAATTACCAACAAATGCACAGCTTTTCTTCGTATTCAGTTCTCAGAAAATTCACAAAACTCCTAATTTGCAATGATTTCAACAAGTACACCATTTTTTTCCTTCTGTAAGTTATTTTAGTTTATACACATAAGGAACAATGGTCATAGAGCTGAAATAATGTCAATGTTCACAAAATGCAGATTCCACCCAACAGCTGCCAACAAGTCTCAATTGTAGATCTTAATGGCCTTTTCCAAGTAGTTAAACCGTGAGCGCTTTGGAGCCTTGTTAATGTGCTCCAGGCCAAGCCAAGGCCTCGGGGCTGTACTTGCTGTAACAAATACAAACAACACAACTACAGTGTCAATAACTACAACCAAATAAGAATCTACCATGACGATTACTAGACCTGGAATTTTAAGGCAAATGCATATTTTGTTCCTTATGAAATAACATATATGTGGACGTTTCATGATAAATCACTTACATTTATAGTGTTTTATAGTGCCCTAAAATGCCTATTTTGTACATTTAAAATAAAATTCAACTCCTGTAATTTTTACTCTTATAATGGACATCCCTCAATGAAAAGCAGAACAGCAGAGGGTGGGTTTTTCACAGAACCTTGATTATTCTAAACAATTGTTGCTAAAGGAATGCTGACTGGCGGGGGAGGATTAAGGGGGGACTACTTTGTCAATTCACCAGTGAAAGAACATCTGTTTAAGTGGATATAGTTTGTGATGCCTAATTTTGCAATTAATTCTATTAAGAATAGGTAGACCACGTTACTTGCAGTAAAAAAAAAGACCACATTACAGTTAAGTGTATATTGTAATATTTTAAAGACTATTTTCTATCTATTTACACATTTTTAAAGCGTATTTTAAGTGCCTATTTTCTCTTCCTATTTACTTGTTTTAAAAGTCTACTTTAGGTGCCTAAAACTAATTTTTTTAGAGCCTAAAATCCCAGGTCTAACGATTACACAGCCCAACAAAAAATAACTTTTTGTTTGGTGTCTCAGATGTTTTACTGGATTTTGGCTATACTTACTGTGGTTATTCCAAATATGTAAACAATTTTTTTCTACCTGCTCTACTTTTATATAGATTTTATTTGTGGACTCTTAGTCTAGCGAAACAAAATCTTGCGTGATAATATAGCTAGTGAAGGTTCTTGACCATATTTTGGACACTCGGGACGAAAACTGTACGAAGTACAGAAAAACTAAAAGCTGGATTATTTTTTGGCCCTCAAACTGACAGCTCGTAAGTCATAAACGACCGTTTAGTATGTGATAATATCAATTATTTGAAAGACCCCATGTTATATTGTTATTGTAATGTTAATGTAATGTTAGCGTGTTCCTTTTTTCTTCACGTGATTTAGAAGCTAAAAAAGGCACTGCTTTTTATTTATATCAACCATAAAATGGGATAATATGCATGATGGTAATACCATATCTCACAAAACTAAAGCTGATAGGGCAAAACTAATGGCTCATTTGGCACCAGAGACCTAAATATACCCAAGAATAGGTGTAAATTCTAAGGCACTAAAATGGCTGTTGGTCTGTGTTATCATAGGTACCATAACGAGATATTAGAGTTTATTGATAAATTCATCTTGAGAGAATCGGAACCTGGAATTATATTTATTGTGACTATTTAACGAATACTCACAGAATCAAGTGAAAATGAATAGAACAACTGGTTATTTGTGTCAGAGAGAGAGAGAGAGCCTATGGTGAGACAATGGATGTATTATCATAATATTTAAGAAGTTTACACAGTGAAATAAGTATTATATAAAAATAATGAGATGGGTTGTTACACACTACCGGTAACTTCACTAGAATTGTCACTAACCTCGACTGGCATCCTCATTCATCCTTAGCTAGACTCCATCTGCTGGTTGGTTGGTGGCCCACCAGAGGATACTGACACCAACCAATCAACCAGCAGATGGATTCTAGCTAAGGATGAATGAGGATGCCAGTCGAGGTTAGTGACAATTCTAGTGAAGTTAGTGTGTAACAATCCATCTCACTATTATTTTTATATAATTGATATATTATTTCGACCATTCAATCAGACTGCAAGAAAACTTGTGGTAAAGCACATGCAACCTATTGGTAGGAGCAATTCATTGGTCCTACCAAAATTACATAAGCTTACCTGTAGTGTCTGTCAGGTTTATGAAATCAATAGTCATGTTTCGTGCGACTTTTCTCAATGCAATAAATACTGTATTATTAGTGTTGTGTTTATTATTATACGGGATTTAAAATGTTACACCACACATAATTCATTATCTCCTATTCTTCATACGCAGCTTATACAGGGTGAGTCAAAAAGGACTTTACAACTTTGAAATCTTATAGAAATTTATTGATTAGACTTTCAGAATCAGTAACGGTGTCATTTTGTAGCAAAACACTTCAAGTTTGATTCACGTTTATTGTAAAGTTCTCATTTTCGTTCGATGTGACTGCCATTTGTGATTCGGCAAACATCCCACCGAAAATCAATTTCTTGCCACACTCATTCTAACAAATCGAGCGTAACTTCATGAACTGCAGCAGAGATTCTGTTTCTAAGATCGTGAAGACACTGTGGTAGGGGTGGAATGTACACTTTATCTTTAATGAAACCCCAGAGGAAAAAGGCCATAGGCGTCAAGTCGGGGGAGCGAGGTGGCCATGCAATTGGCCCTGCACGTCCAATCCACCGACCATCTAGGAAATCCCGAACTTCTGTGAGGAAATGAGGTGGTGCCCCGTCTTGTTGGTAGTAGAAAGGCACAGCTTGCTGTTCATCTTCATCTAATTGAGGAATCAAAAAGTTCTCCAACATATCAAGATAAATAACACCATTAACATTTCTCTCCATGAAGAAAAATGGCCCGTAAACTTTAAATTTACTAATTGCACAAAACACATTCACTTTCGGATTATCACGAATGTGTTCAAGGGTTTCTCTTGGGTTTTCAGACCCCAGATTCTGCAATTATGGGTGTTTACCTTGCCACTAATGTGAAATGTCGACTCATCGCTGAAAATTATTGAGTTTAAGAATGTTTCATCTTCCTCTATCCTATTCAGCATTTCAGCACAGAACTCTAAACTAGCCACTTTTTCTTGGTCAGTAATGTGTTGTACCATTGTAAATCTGTATGGTTTTAAGTGTAAGCGTTTTCGTAGCACTCGCCAAACAGTCTTTTGTGGAATTCCAATCTCTCGAGAAGCACGCCGCGTAGATTTTTTCGGGCTACGGGCAAAGCTTTCCCTAACCTGTTCGACAACAGCATCACACACGCTCGGGCGACCTGGTGATTTTGCATGACGAACAGAACAACCAGTCTCAACAAAATTATTGTACCAACTGTAAATAGTAGGCCTGCTTGGAGGGTCTTTTCCGAATTCGTTGCGAAATCTACGCTGCACACTAGTTGCAGAGTTTGTTTCATGAAACAATAACACAAAGCGAGCACGTTCCGCACCAGTGAAAGTAGCCATTTTAACAACAATGCTGCTGGCGCTAGCAGTGGTGCAGTTTGGTACTGCAAGACTACGTGAATCAAACTTGAAGTGTTTTGCTACAAAATGACACCGTTACTGATTCTGTAAGTCTAATCAATAAATTTCTATAAGATTTCAAAGTTGTAAAGTCCTTTTTGACTCACGGTGTATAATAACCATCACTGTGTTCAACGATTGTTTTTGATCAAAGAAGCTACAGATATGAAGATATTCAGTATTCAGTCCTTGTAAATTTACACAGACAAAAAGTGCACGCTGGTGTGATAAAACGAAAGTGATTAAAATAACTCTTCAAATAATTACACTTAGAAAATAGCATATTAATGTTTACAACACATAATATTTTACGTGGAATTTTTTACAGTGGAGTGATACTATAAATAATGTAGTGTTCGACACAAGCTGAGGATGATCAGGAGGCTGATTGAAATTATGATTCTTGAAAAGAAACAAGTTTGAGTTTAAACAACCGACCATATACTACCTTATTTACAACATATCTTCATTTGACCTCAGGCAAATTATTTGTAAATCTTTTTTCCTTGTGCAAACACGTCTTACATTAGAAGGCTGTGCAGTAGAGTTTTTTTTATTCACCTTGTTTTCTATTGTGCTACGTAGTACAGCCGTGACTTTAGTGATGTGCACAGACTATTTTACAGAGAGGTCTGCATAGCTCCACCCCATAACCACGAGAATACAATCGTATGACTCATCCTTCACTTCTCAGTAGAGCTTTCACTTTCTGAGGCCTCGTTACACAATCAGAAACTGGGAGTATACAGAGAGGCATGCACACTACTAAACATGTTGGCTTACCTGGTACTGATCAAAAGTTTTTCTGTAAGTCATTTTACCTGCCTTGCAAGCTCTAATAGCCTCCTTGGGGTCATAGTTGCATTTAGGTTGCACTCCAAGCTTTCTTTTATAAATTCTCGGCACAAAGACTAACACCTCTGCTTACTAACAGGACCAGGAACAAAATGCAGCATAATTTTATAATTATCAAATGCGTGCCGGCAAAGCAGTGCGTTGCTCAGTAGTTTGCTATAGTTTATTTTTAACTTATGTGCAGCTGTTCATCAATAATGGAGAAAGTTCTGAGCCTACAATAATTCTATTAAAAATGCTACCAACTTCATCTGTTATTTCTGATTTATATCACTCTAATATTAACAAGAACTGTATCGTACTATTACAATACATGTGGCACCACAGTGAAATCATAGTTGCAACTCGACAATGAAGTAAGATAGGCAATGCTTCACATAATTTCCTGAATTGCTCGGGCCTTTAAGATATGATTTAAGCTTTCAAATATTATTTTTTAGTGAAATATCTTTAGTATTAACTACATTTGCAATTATTATCTTTTTGTAATTTGAGTTTTGGAACCTGGTTCAAAGAAACAATAACTGCAGAATGGTCAATGATGGATCAGTTGTTTCTACGGTATAATGGTGTTTGCTTGGAATCACCACTGTACACAATACCAGTTCACAGTTCTTAACACATTAGCAAGCCGAATGTTTCTAGTATTAGCAGTGGCTCTCCACTGTAACTAAGTTCACAAAGTCAAGTAAGAATCAGCTTGAAAAATTTTATGCCATAACCGGGATTTGAACACGGATCTTCAGCTTAACGCGCTGATGCTCTACCTTGCCTTCTGAATCAGTTGAGGAATTTGATGTCGTACTGGCATGTTGTCATGGTAGCTCAATGGTAGAGCATCAGCGCGTTAAGCTGAAGATCCGTGTTCAAATCCCGGTTATGGCATAAAATTTTTCAAGCTGATTCTTACTTGGATTAATATCCCAGACATGGATTTAATGTCTATTTCCTTTCCCTCCACTTAATTAAGAGTAATTTAAGGTTAGCTACAAACACTTCCAAATCACTATTGGGTGTACGATAAAAACATAGCACAATTAAATTGTAACAGCAACTACTTCAAAATGCTGCTCGGCACACCAAGTTCAGTGAACATTACAATCCACCATGTATGTTCGCGTGGCACAATATTGCTACCCTTACATTAAGGTGCAACTTATATTATAAAAGTCTACCTTGTCATTGGACAGCCAATGTTCCACAATACATAAGATCTCGGTTCTGATGCACTGGATATTAATAAGGAGTATATCCTGACACTGTCTTCATGTCTGACTGATAAGAGTATTCTTCCATTTGACTTGGATATATACAATCTACCAATACATATGGAGTTAAATAGGCATAATAAAGAAGGAGAAAGATTTTATCATAGGTAATCCCACAAGAGTTGGATTTATTAAGACTATTCCATGAATAAAATGTAACGGATTACATAAATAGTAATTACTTTTGTGCTTTGTTCTATATAAAAACAAAACTAACAGTTGTGAGATCACAGCGTACTGTGAATCAACCATCCATGGATCGATTCGAGCTACCCTGGTATAATCAGTGCTACCAATGGTGCATAGTTAACTTCATTCAGGTAAGCTAACAGCAGAACAGAATAAAAGCACACGAACTGGCTTGCACCGAATCAAAATTGTGTTCTTAATAAATAAATAAATGTACATTTCTATTATATCAATTTCCAAACAAGTTATGAGGGCTGTTTTTTTTTCCAACCTCCGATGGGCATAAAATGAAAACCACAGTGAAAATCAAAACTGTTTTATTTGGAACATTTAGGTACACCTTCTAGCTACTTCTGTACGTAGTTTCGTTCCGATTGAAAGATTTGTCGTAGCGTGGTACCATTTTTTCAATACCCTCTTCATCGAAGCTTGCCGCCAGCGTATTGAGAAGAGTCCTTACCGCATTTTGAAGTTCTTCGTTGGTGTGGAAGCTCTGTCCTTCCAGATCTTTCTTCAGCTGCCGAAAAAAATTAAAGTCACTCGGCATGGGAACAAGTTTTTGAAATCCATCGTGACAGGGGATGAAACGTGGATTCGTTACGACAATCCAAATAATGGATGCACACAAATTTCCCGAACAAACCTAAGACCTGGCTTCCACACCAACGAAGAAATTCAAAAAAACTTCAAAATGCTATGAGGACCCTTCTCAATACGCTGGTGGCACGCTTCTATGAAGAGGGTATTGGAAAAATGGTACCACGCTACGACAAATGTTTCAATCGGAACGAAACTACATACAGAAGTAGCTAGGTGTACCTAAATGTTCCAAATAAAACAGTTTTGATTTTCACTGTGGTTTTCATTTTATGCCCCATCGGAGGTTGAAAAAAAAAACAGCCCTCGTATGTTGTATAAAACAATCTGAATTCATGCTGCTTAGTGGCAGCACTGACTTAATTACTGCACACAGCTACTTGCGTCTCCAGTAACGAGGAGCACATTTTACTGCAATAAAATGCCATCCTCGCGATTCCTACAAGAATACTGTAAGATAAACGGCCGTGATTGGTCTATATCCGAGGAACTGCTAAACGTTATTGGTCAATATCAAACACCCAAGTGAGTGGGATAGTCACCTAAAAATATGTAATATAATATTTACCTTGGTTTGGATGATTTTTGAATTCTTGTATGTTCATGAAGAATTCAGACTCCTCATTGATAAACTGAGGCCTTCCCATTACTACAAGAGCAAATTTAAACTGTAAAAGAAAAGCAAAATTATGGGATTAATTACTTGAAACATACAGTGAACATCTTCAGCCAGTTAAAGAAACGAGCAGATAATCAAGTTTCCAATCAGGTGTTTTACAACTTGCAAAATGGTATTAAGTTTTGTCTGAAGTGCTCCTAACAGGCAGCAACGCATCCCGCATCTCATGCTGCATGGGCCAAAGCATGGGAAAGTCGTCTGCTAGAACACGACAAAAAATCTCACCAAACGTTTATAGTGAGGCCCATGTCCAATCATGGTACAATGTTTTGCAGATTTTTAAAAAATAAATAGAAACAGTAAATGAAATAATCTCTGATTATGAAAGAACTTGTGCGGGTTAGTAATTCTGTACAAAGAACCAAACGGGGAACAATTCCATCACCGTTTGTAACAACGGGAAGTTCTCTTGCTTATGCAGGTGTGCATGAGATGCAGAATGTGTTAAGCAAGGCTCTGTACAACATTTTTCTACTATTTTTTCAACTCTATAAATGGGTTGAACGTGCAGAGAGCAGGCAGAAGAATGATGGTAACATAAAGGCAATATTTTTTAAATAATAGATAATCTTTAAAATACAAAATCTGTGCTAGTGATATCACCAGAACTATTATCTAAGGAAATCATTATACAACACAAACCTGATTATCAGTGTTAATTGAGACCGAGACATGTATGAATAATCAAAAAGCATGTATAATCCACACTGAGTGTGAGATTTTGAATTTTCCTGCACTAAATTTAGAATCTCCCACATTTTGTCGCCACATTGTGTGTATAAGACAAAATCAGGTGTGGGAAGTTCAAAATTTGATAAAATGTGAGGAAAATTTGAAATGATATGCTGAAAATGCAGAAGAGCAGGAAATACAAATGTTTGCACATGGATAATCAACAAACCAGATACTGTAATTAATCGGGAGTTTGCTGTATAAGTATAATAAAGCTTCATTAATGTGTTGCCTGATCTTGAATTTCTCTACATGAAACTTTGTAAGAATTCCCATAAGGTAAGATTTATTAAATACATGTCAACAGACAATCTGAATACAGAGCAAGTCAAACTCACAATGAGCACTATATACAGGGTGTTTCAAAAATAGGTTTACGGACTTCGGGCATGGGTTGCTTACACCAAAAGAAGGAAAAAAGTTCATATGAACACACAAAATTCATAACTAATGCTCGAAATGTCCTCCTCTTGCTTCTAGTCATGCATGCACTTGTCGAATCATGGACTGTCACAGCATTTCAAATACACAAATTGTCATTGTGTCAATTGGTTTTCACAGGCTTCCATGACACGTCAATGAAAAGTTTCTTCAACCAGGATATCTGCTCCATAAACCAATTTAGTTTAAGGTGCCCCCAGAGATAAAAATCCGAAGGATTGAGGTTGAGAGTTATGAGTTTTGTGTGATGATGTGTTATGAGTGTACCAATGTGTAGTAGAGTTCCTAATGAGAAAACAAAGGATTATGGGACCTATGTTCATATGAACTTTTTTCCCCTCTTTTGGTGTAAGGAACCCATGCCCAAAGTTTGTAATAGTATATTGCGACACAAGGGCGGAAAGGCACGTTTACGGGTCGAGGAAACAGATTGAAAACCCAAGGCGCAGCCGAGGGTTTTTAAGTTTTCGAGACCCGTAAATGCCTTTACGGTCCGTGTGTTGCATGCTATTTTTTGCACGACGGTTACTTATATCAATTTAATTATATTAATTGTGATATTACCTGAAAATATTATGTAAATACAGACTTGAAGAATGGTGCTTATTTCAGAAAGGGATTCGCATTTGTTATTGTTTATGGCAACCGAATATTTATAAAGCAGGGAGGCCTTGGTCATTTCTGCTCGCAAATAAGCATTTGCGGGCGGTAAAGTAACTTTCCGCCCGTCGCAACAATTCACTTTCCGCCCGTCGCCCCTAGCAACAAGATTGTGTGTGGTAATGTCAAGTTACGAGCCATGTAAACAACTGTCGTAAGAAACACTTACTAGCTAAGGAGTGCAAAAAAGTTTTTTTGAAACACCCTGTATATAAATAATAAAAATTATACCACTTATGTCAAATATAATAGCTAAAACCAAACACAAATACATGTTAACACCATCAATGACTGAGCCATTAAAACTAACATGTTACTAATGCTGAAAATCAATAATATACAAATCTACTGAATAAAATACATGCATACATAGATATTTAAGAGCAGTTTTCAATGATAATTTATTTCCTGACTAGCAGGTGCATGTGGCTTTACCCGCGATAATTAATTTAAAAATTCCAAATTAAGAGCAAAATAGTTAAAACAATAGATTTATTAACACTTACACGCCAATCATTCCTGAACCAAAAGATTAATAATTAAACAGCTAAAAATTGGCTTCAAGATGCCGCCTGGGGAAAAAAAAAAGCTTTGTTGATTTCATTACCTGGCCCAGAAAACCCCTTCATAGTGAGTTCCGTCCAAATCGATCAATGTTTTCCCATTTGGGCTAACATTCATTTTCAGTTTCATAAGAATGCTAAGAGCTGTATAATATCAAAGTTTACATAAGTTATTAATTAAATCATTTGCACAAAATACTTACCTTTTCAAATTCTTTTTCTTGAGTGCCTAACTTCTTTGCTAATCTATCCTTTACTCTGGAAAAAGGTTCCCCCTGGAAAGAAAGAAATATTTTAATGTACTCAAAACCTGAGATCAGTATAAATGTTGCACTTATACTGCCAAGCATTGCCTATTGTTCATGGTCAAATCTTTGTTAAATGTATTGTACAAGAATCTACTTTCATCACATTTCTGTTACTCATGCTGCAGTTGCCAAAGGATTTTAAAAATGATATAACCTGGTATCTAAGTAATTCTCACCTTGACATAGCTATAATATAGATTAAGGTGTATTGCAATTCATCTATTGTATTAACAAACATACATACACAAATACATGCAAAAAGATAGTGCTTTAACACATTTGATACCATAAGCAAATTAAGGTACAGTGGAACCTCGTTAAGACGTTTTTCTAGGGACTGAAAAAAATAGACGTCTTAAACGGGAAAACGTACTACTGAAAATAAAATAAAAAATCGTAGGGAATATGTAGATAGGCCTATGTTTTCTAAGTTGCTCAGAACCACCCAAAAGTGCATCCTAATGGCTCAGAAATACCCACAGTGATACACAGGTGCTTCTATGCCAAGCCATTTGTTACGAGAGATTTATATTATGTAAACAAATACACAGGCCTAACAATTTTATCTGGAAAAAAAAAACTTTAAAAAATCGATGGAATGTATGGGAGCCATATTTAATGAAAAATCAAGACGAAATTCACAAAGAACACATCTATTTTATTCTGAAAACCACACATGAAACAAGTTGCACCCCACAATCTATTACCAAACACGAAATATTGTAATTGTACAAAATTTCACATGTGCCAGTTCTGTAAACAGAAGATTATGAAGTCGTGTACACGCCCATGTTCACAGCCACAATTTGCTAATGAAATGCGATCCAATACCGACGTGAGAAGCACGATCTGCTTTTATGCATACATTTCTTCAAACATTCTAATATTTTCTTCTCCTCACCACACGAACCGTAAGAAATTTAAAATATATTTCACTACATCAAAATTATCACGATATAAAATGGCGGCCTAACAGCTGACTGCAAAATCGGCGCCAAGTCAAATGACCAATGAGAAGCAAACTGCAATGGTTCATAATGGCTGACGATTGGTCCCATAGAGCAAAGATTGAGACTTGGACACCAGAGAGTACAAGAATTCTGACATAGAGATCACACAATCGGATGGGCGTTCAAAGCTTATGTTCGGCAAAGTGTGGTTGGCGAGCCAAATACGAACGTACTAAGCGTTAAACCAAAACGTGTTAAGAAACATTTAAACATGTAATTATTAAGATTGGGACCGGGACTTCCAAAAAACGACGTACTATGCGGGAAAACGTAGTAATGAGGAACGTGCTAACGAGGTTCCACTGTATTTACAAGCGCTTAGTGTGTATGCTTCTCTGGAAACCATCCACAATAAAATAAAATAAATCAAATCTGCTTGATTAGATCCTGATGTCTAGGCTTCTGTACCAGGATGTAATGTGATAAGACTAAAGTTGATTGTTCTTTCCAAACACAGCATATTTTACAGATTATAACCAATTGAGTAGTGTTAGTTCAAAACGTGATTAGTCCACCTCCGATCATAATGTATTTTGAAGCAGATTCACATTCGCTGAGGTGTTCTGCATGATATTACAAAACTTTTCATTTCAAATCGTAATGTTTCACCCTTAAAGTTGAGCCTCAAATATGGATTTCGATTCAAAACGTGATCAGTCCAGAGCTCAACATCTTGTGTATGATGTAGATAATTATATCAAATTCAACAACCATAACCCAAAACCACACCAGTTTGCCATTTTTCATAGCCTTATACACAGATTAATACATATCCCCCTGACTGAGATTGAATATAACACAGAACTTGAACACATAAAAGAGGTGGCCATTACCAACAGTTTCAATAACAGCATCATACACAAGATGTTGAGAAAACACAAAAATAAACAGAACATAAGAGAAGTCAGCACCTTAGTCAACACAAAAGATAGTCAGGTTAAATACAGGAAGTTTACCTTCCATCCGAAGGTGTTTCACAAATTTGACAGAATTTTCAAAAATTACAATATTAAATTGGCGCCCCAGAACAAGTATACTCTTAGGAATTTGTTAAATCACCCGCTGAAGAATGGGGAGATTGATAAATCATCGGTAGCATATCACTGTTGGACCGAAAGCCATCACATTAAAAAGGACATTTCATTACTGGAACATGTTAGCAATCCAATGGACCTCAATACATGGGAAAAAATTTTTATTACAAAATATGGTAACATGGTGATGAACACTGACATCCCGCCTGTCAGCGAGGTCATCAAGCTTACCGGCCGGAAGAGAGAGGGGGAAGCAGTATGCAGGGCAGTATTACCAGCAGCCGAGAGTCCGACACGCCAGTAGACCAGTAGCCGAGGATGGGAGAAGGTCTCCCGAAACATGTACTACTAATTTTATGTTTGACGTAAGTGGTGCTTAAGTGTTTTAAAGTTTTAATCTTATTACTATTAAGTACTATTCACTTCTACTAACACAACTCTACTACTACTAGAATCCAGTGGTTACAAAAAACTCCATTACTCTACTAAACAAACCACTAAATCTATGGCTACTAGAGGACACTATGCAAGGATTTCTGATAGAAAAGGGTCTTGGGTAAAAACAAATTTTGGCTCTTCCTGCCTAGACATTCTCATGCTATTACAATTTTCTTCAGTTTAGGTTTGATTAACTACAGGGTGATCCGTTAGAGATGTCAGAAAAGTAAAGCATTGTGTACAAGAAACTATTTAAATTTATTAATTGTTAATGGTAAAAACAGGCTTAGGAAACCTGTAAGTTTTGTATTCCAGCACATTAGCACTCAACATGACCGCCATTGCGAATGGGGCACAGATCATACCTCGCGGACAGGTTCTGCCACGTGGCGCAGAGCATTTCTGGAGTGATTTGCTGAAAGGCCGCTGTAATCATCTGTCGTAGGTCAGCTACATTCTATGGTCTTTGTGTGTACACAGGTGACTTGATGTACCCCCACACAAAAAAATCTGGAGTCAAGTTCTATCACATAACCTTCCGCCTGTACGGAACATGTGATACTTCCAAGAACATGTGATACAAGTTAATAATGTCTCGATGCGAAGGGGCATACTGACAGTTGTACTGACGTCGGAAAGCCCGCTGTTTTTGTATTACACTAGAAAACTTCGCATAAATACCATACTAAACACCGAGCGCGCTGTTGTGGCGTGACCACCATTTTGTCTTTATGCACGATAGCGCCGCCAAGCCATGTGGCCGAAATCTGAAACATCACTGATTGTTAACTCCCATCCTTTCCACTTACATTACAGCAAATTGCATAGAGCTATATACATTAAACTCTTAAATATAACGTTTTACTTTTCTGACATCTCAAACGGATCACACTGTATAATGTGTTAATCAGCATTAAGTCATCTTTTTGGCTTGGTGTCTTAACTCTGTCTTCCTTCTTTTCCCAAGGTTGCTGTTTTTTCCGAGTTGTTCCCCACGAGGTTTATCCTCTGCTGGGCAGCTCTAACTCTTCTGTCCAGGGATTGGATTTTTTTTTTAAATTTTTTTAACTTTCATTGTAGCATGAGTCTGGGCTGCTCGCATACTCTCGGATCGCTTTAGGCTTCCCTTTTAGGGGTACTCTCTTTTCCAAAATTTCCTCTGAGGCACTGAGGCATTTGCATACAACCCTCACACACAGGGCAGTTGTCTCCACTCCTCTTCATCTTCGTGATCTTTTTCAGGTGTGTCCCATACGGGCCATGCCCAGTCAGGAATTGGATTTCCCCCTTGTTCAGTGTTAGATGTCGCAGACTCAGGCGTTCCCTGTAGTCTGGGAAGAATTCTTTTGCTTTTCCACCCACCTTCGCTCTCACTCGTTTATAAGTATATTTCTTATTCTTTGTTTGTTGAGACTTCTCGTCCTGACTTCCTCAACTTTGGTTATATTTTTCTTCTTCCTCCAGTAAATAGTTCCTCTCCACCTAATCTGGAGGTCCAGAGGCCATAAGGGGAGGATCACAGTCATTCGTTCCAAAGGCCCCAATGATTGTTGGGAACTTCTGAGAATTTCATTCATCTGGATGTCCCGAGATTCCAGCTACATAGCTCAAGATGGCGATTAAAATGGCACTGTGATGCATCTTGATTGTACACAACGCAGCAACATTAGCTTTTCTAGCTTCTGTCGTATCATCTCCATGTGGGTTCTGAAGCTCTGTTTCTCATCTAAGCAAATTCCAAGATATTTAGTTTGCTCCGAGTTTGAGATATTGCTACCACTGACCCTTATGGTTGGATTTCTCAACTTCCTTTCAATGTATCACATAGGCGGTCTTGTGCGATGCTATCTGAAGTTTTGCCACTGTCAAGACCTCATTAGATGTATTTTCGAGATTTCCCTATGTCAGACTCAGTAGGTCATCTGTGTATGCAACGATGTCGCAGATTTCCCGCTCTTCCTTAGTAGATTTAAGAGAGGTTCAAGTCTGATTTTTCAAAATTCCGGTCCCAGGACCGACCCCTGGGGATTTCTTTTGTAATTCTTCTTGTTATTTTATCTGTTGTTCTCTTGATGTAAGCTCACCTATTGCTGCAGTAGTCTCTGAGTGAGTGAAAGAGTGCTGCCGGGCACTGAAGGTTTCTAGTAGTTTAAAGAAATACGGCAAGGCAAGATAAGTTGACAAAAGCCCCAGCTATATACATGAAGATTCCTATATGTTTGGTTTGTTCTAAGAATTAACCCTCTCCATTACTTCACTGATGGCATCTTTGGTTGATCTTCCTTTTCTGAAGCCATACTGGCATTCATGAGGCTGTGTTCTCTTATAAATAACAATATATATATAATATGTAACCTTACATGAAAAGAAAACTTACTTAAGTTTCAAGTTTTGTCTAGAGATAAGGCTTCTTCTTATTACAAGTATATGTGCTAAAATATATTACAAAGTCTACGTATGTATGTAAACATAAGTGTCATTGGGTGGTATGCATAACATTATAGTCAATGCTTTTACTTTACCTATAGGAAAAGGTAAAAGGAAAAAGGAAAAGCATAAACTTCGTATCATACATAAACACAATTATTCTGCTACGAAGTGAATGCTAGTGTACCATAGGTTTTACTTTGCAAAAATAATTGATTTTGCACTCTTCGGGCATAAATGTTACCATTCGCGACTACCTGAATGCTGAGCATGATTGTTAGTGACAAGAAAGCATTAACATAAATTTCATTATTTTTCATAAATTTTTTTAATTTCCATCACAAAATCTGCCTAAGTTGTGCCTTCGCTAGCTAAGCAAAAGGTTTCTCGTAAATACAAATGGCTGCGTTTATGAATATCCGAAAAAGAAAAGTCTACAAACCTTTGTTCTCAGGAAGAAATTTATGAACTGCGTTTATGAATATCCGAAAAAGAAAAGTCTACAAACCTTTGTTCTCAGGAAGAAATTTTATCCATACATGGGCTTTTTCCGTAATTTTATCCGTTACAAAAGTGACTGCCCTTAAAACAATGCTCTGGTGAACCCCTATTTCTTCACCTATTTCATTCTGAAATTCTAAGTCTGCCACGTATCTCAACGGAATAACAGAACAGTTAGGACTGCTTCTTGTCTTTTGCTGCTATAACCTATAAAATAATCACTCAATTATTCAACATTTTCTTTCCCAAATCTATAAAGTTTCTTATGAACAGTAACTTCTTTTTATCTGTGGGAAAATAACACATTACGACCCGACCAAGCCCCCCACCACTACGAGAAACCTAGCGGCGGCATTAGAACTACTAGGAAAGTAGCGACGGTGGCGACATCTAGTAAGGAAATGGTGAAAGAGAAAAATAATTTACTTTTCCTTTATTCTCTTCTTCTCTTCCTTTCCCGTCTCTTTCCTCTCACCTCCTCTTCACCCTACCTACCTATTTGAGACCTATTCCTAACAATAAATTTTGGATCGAACGGGGATCGAACGCATGACCCTTAGCATCGTAGCCAAGAGACTTATCCATTACGCTACGAAGGACAGTTGAGCAGTGAAGGAAGTTCCGGTATATTTTAGTTATCTAATTTAGTTGGCGCTAGCGAGTGTTAACGCAAGAATCGGGTTTTCTAATTTTGAGATGGTTTGTTTGTTATGAAAAGAGTAGTGTTGGTTCAAGGGAATTTTTCTGCATCAATTAACACGGCGTTTTTTAAAATTGGGAAATATTATGTAAATTTCGATTTTTTATATATTGTGAATTTTTTTTTCTTTCAAATCGGTGTTTAAAGATCGTGAAATATGATGTTTGGTACAAGGGTATTGTTTTAATATAATTCGTGAAATTTTATTTTGTTTTTATAATCGTTTTTAAACATTGTGAAATATTATGTATGGTGCAAGGCAATCATTAGAGTAAGCTGCGGCTTAACACTGGAAGCTGCATTACCGGCGCTTAGTAGCGGCCGGCAAGAGCAATAGCGGGCGGAGGGGAAGCCTGCCTGGCGGAGAAGGCGACCGGGCCGATGGAAAGGGGAGCCGCTCGGGTCGCAAAGTGTTTACTTGCCTTATCTGTTACTTATAAAAACGCAGTCATGCAAACATTCACTAAGCAACCTAAGCCACGAATGACGGATGCTACGATTTTTCTTAGTAAGACCTACAAAGCCAAGTTCTATACTACAGATTATGCATAAAATTCATAGTTTATTCTAAGGGTCGAAGGAAAATCTAATCACGGCCTATGAGATCGGTTTTATGCTAAGAGAAAAAAGCTTCTTCTACGGTTGTTATTCATACAAATCTTAGTATTATCTTAGAAAAGTGTAGTAAAAGTATCTACTACCATTTTATGCATACCACCCAATGTGTAAACCAGATGATGTAAAAATTAAAAATATAAACAAACTATTGGAAGCTCTATGTATATATCTGAACATAAATTCACTGGAAGCTGTGGACAGTAAATAGATCTGAATACTTACATGTTTCACTTTAAGGTAGAAAGGAATACCAAATGTGGAGAAGATATCTTTGTAGAAATGAGCAACTGGGATCAACACCTCGTCGTCCGCTAAATTTAATTCATCCCGTGGAATTTCTTCTATCCTGTAAAGTCAAATAAAGCATACTAAAATTGCATTTCTCCTACTGGAACAAGGAAGTGCATAATTATTTTACTAGTGGTACTTTTTAAAACAAAGCAATATAATATATACTAGCAATTCATGCTAGCTAAAATTTAACTAGATTCATAATGTTGGTATGATTGTTTTAAAAATGATTTTCCAGTGTGTAGTGCATCTACTTAGCTACAGCACACACAAAACTAGGACACCAATGATTTTGCATTCTGTCGGCATAAAATATTTTAATTACATTACATTAACAAACTTGTATACGTTACATAAATCACACACTTCTAGCTCAATCAAACATGCAATGAAAGATCGATCTGATCCTCTGCAAATCGAGGAACAGATTGGATTAAGATTGAATTCAATTCCATGTATATGCTAAATGAACTCAATCCTGGTGCACACACATACACTCTCACGTCCGATCATTGTTTGTTCTGTCAATTTAATCAAGAACTTACATAGACCAGGGGTGCCCACGGGGGGGGGGGGGGGTTAAGACGCAGACTGCGTCATTGAAATTTCTGGGGGGGGGGGAAATATTATCGATTTATGAATTTTCTGGGGGGGGGGGGTTGAAAATTGTTGCAAAATTAGAGTTTTATATGTTAAAAATAAAAACGATCAAGTTCTATTAACTTCAAAAGGTCTCTTCTAATTCTTTATAAAGATATAGAATTTCGACAGTCATGGGCGCCCATACGCGGGGGGGGGGGGGGGGGGGCGCAAGGAAAAAAATGTATGTTAATAATTATTATAGTCAGGTGTTTTTCTTTTAAGACAATTATTTGAATTGCAGAAGTTTCACCAAATCGACAACATGGAAGCAGAATCCACAGTGGATTAGGAAAGGGGGGTTCAGGGGGTTTGGACCCCCAAGAGTCAAAACCTAAAATTCTATATTTGTACAAGTAAGAATCAGCTTGAAAAATTTTATGTCATAACCGGGATTTGAACACGGATCTTCAGCTTAACGCGCTGATGCTCTACCATTGAGCTACCATGACAACATGCCAGTACAACATCAAATTCCTCAACTGATTCAGAATACAAGGCAACCCACGGGAGGTTTCTCCGTTGAGAACACACATCCAATGGTGTCCTACATTTGTAGGTACTTTGAAGCCAAGTTATTATTTATATACTATTAATTAAGTGGAGGGAAAGGAAATAGACATTAAATCCATGTCTGGGATATTAATACAAGTAAGGATCAGCTTGAAAAATTTTATGTCATAACTGGGATTTGAACACGGATCTTCAGCTTAACGCGCTGATGCTCTACCGTGGGTTGCCTTGTATTCTGAATCAGTTGAGGAATTTGATGTTGTACTGGCATGTTGTCATGGTAGCTCAATGGTAGAGCATCAGCGCGTTAAGCTGAAGATCCGTGTTCAAATCCCGGTTATGACATAAAATTTTTCAAGCTGATTCTTACTTGTATTAATATCCCAGACATGGATTTAATGTCTATTTCCTTTCCCTCCACTTAATTAATTCTATATTTGTATTAAAAAAATATATATTTATTTAATTAAACAAGATTTGTTGGTGTGTCAAATATGATATAGCAGTTATTTTCTTTTCATAACATAATGAGTAGGCCTATTATGTCCACTGTTCCATGTGCTATTTAACTTTTCTTATAAATAGTAATAAGTATTATAATTTAGGTAACAATTTCTTGTTTAAGTTGCCATGTCTTAGAGTATAGTAAACAAATTTGCTAACTAGTTTTTTAGAGCTAAAATAGCGTAAAATGTGATTTTCATTAGTTCAATATTTAAAAATTTCCCGGGGTGGACATCCGACTTAGGTAACATTTTCTTGTTTACATTGCCATGTCTTGGAGTATGGTAAACAAATTTCCTAACTAGTTTTTGAGTGCTAAAATAGCGTAAAATGTGATTTTCATTAGTTCAATATTTAAAAATTTTCCGGGGGT
Organism: Ectobius pallidus; assembly: GCA_964059195.1. Taxonomy (NCBI): domain Eukaryota; kingdom Metazoa; phylum Arthropoda; class Insecta; order Blattodea; family Ectobiidae; genus Ectobius; species Ectobius pallidus. The sequence goes on from CAXKWD010000012.1 coordinate 6,779,345, forward strand.
GGACCCCCCACTTAGGTAAAGATTTCTTATTTACATTGGCATGTCTTCGAGTATGGTAAACAAATTTCCTAACTAGTTTTTCTGTGCTAAAATAGCGTAAACTGTGATTTTCATTAGTTCAATATTTAAAAATTTTCTGGGGATGGACCCCCGACCCAATTTTTGTGGGGTATTCCAAACCCCCCTGGCACTTCCGACCCGAATTATTTTCTGGCTACGTGATTGTTGCACGTATTACATTATTATTATTATTATTATTATTAATATAATGTTACAAAGTGGCCCAAGAAGTTAAAGCGACAAAAAATAAATAAATTAAAAAAATTGCCCCCCCCCCCGTAGAAAATATCATATGGGCGCCCTTGTCGACAGTCAATTGGGGTGGGGGTGAGCAATGAAGTTTGGGGGGGTGAGTCATGACGTTTGGGGGGGGGGGGGGGTGAGTCATGACGTTTGGGGGGGGGGGCACCCCTGCATAGACTATAATATAATCGTATGATTTGAGATTTTTCTGGCACAGCATATGAATTTTGTTTATGGTGACTAGAAATTACGAATAGAATACATAGTTATTAATCATGGAATAAAATCAGGTAAACTGATATAACAAAGTGCCAGTATGTTTTTGTTGAATCAATTATAATTGCAATTATGATATGCAGAAAATAAGTTTTTCTAATCAGATTAAAATCGACCAGCGTCAGCAGAACTACAGATTTGTGATACCTTGACAATCGCGCACTCACATAAAAGTAAAATTTTAAAAATCCATGTCAAATCGGCTGGCTCCAGGATTTGATCCGGGGACTTCCAGAATACGAGTCCAAGGTGTTACCATTTGGCCAACTCAGTTACTTCACGTATGCGTATCGTGAACCGATTTGGTTCAATAACAATAGGGTTCTTCCCATGGGCATTATAAATGCGTATACCAAGTTTCATGAAAATCCAATAAAGCGTATTTGAGTTCTGGCGTGTATAGACACACGGACAGACATTTTTCGTCCCCCACAAGTACCATACTGGCACTTAATAAACATGGAGACTGTTTACACAGGTTCAATGGACTTGAAATCAATTTATATTTTGTGTATTTATTGATAGTTATTATAATTAATACTATTTTTCGTTGGTAAAATAATTTAGGTGACAGAAGTCTGCAGTTAACAGGCAGGAAGCTTCTAGTAAGGTTAGAAATTCAGTTCACACTATATAAGTAGTTTTATGTTCAGTAAGCACTTCATAAACTTTAAAAGTGCTTTTACTGTAAAATAATCTTTTTTTATGTTTAAACTTACTGGTAATAGCATTTCTCCTTAATGGGTAGACCTACAGTCATGAAACTTTGCATATGCAGGGTGTTAATGAATATCACCAAAATATTTTACCTGTATATAGAGGGGACATAAACAAGCAACTTTTATTAGGAGATTTTTGCTCTATGGCGTAAAATGTGTGTGCTACAGTGCATTAAAGTCATTATAATTTGGTGCTCATAAGTCAATAATTATGTGAAATAGGGTTAAACTTTTCATTACATTGACTTCATGCCTTCCTAATGGTCCATAAAAACCTGATTCTTAATCATTCATCCACAGCTATTACATAATTTAGAGTTTTAATAATCTGCCAAATTTACAGAATAATCACATGACTGGTCGCCACTGCATTAGTCTTTTTTTTTATTCATAACTACTGACTATAGCGTTAACAGCAAAGTTCCTTTGTTTTGCATTTTTTTCAGTGGCAGCCATGCCCTGGGAGATTTTATGCTGTAACAGGAAAATTTACAACCATAGAGCAAAAATCTCCTAGTAAAAGTTGCTTGTCTGTATTCCCTCTATACACAGGTAAAATATTTCGGTGTTATTCATTAACACCCTGTATACTCACGACAGATGTATTCATTTAAACTTATCATTATTCTTAAATGTTGAGTAATGAGATTAAAAAAAATAAATAAAAAATTATTCTGGACACATCTTTTAATATAAGCATTTCAAAATAATTATGAACACCTATTTTAAAAGCATCTACCTCACATACAAATTTCATGAGGGTACACCGAAAACTCTGGAACATAAAGAAGTCAGTAGCATATTAATTAAGAGGGGGGAAAGGAAAGGAAAGGAAAGGAAAGGAAAGGAAAGGAAAGGAAAGGAAAGGAAAGGAAATAGACATTAAATCCATGTCTGGGATATTAATACAAGTAAGAATCAGCTTGAAAAATTTTATGTCATAACCGGGATTTGAACATGGATCTTCGGCTTAACGCGCCGATGCTCTACCATTGAGCTACCATGACAACATGCCAGTACGACATCAAATTCCTCAACTGATTCAGAAGACAAGGCAAACCACGGGAGGTTTCTCCGTCGAGAACACACATCCAAATGGCGTCCTACATTTGTAGGTACTTTGAAGCCAAGTTATTATTTATATACTATTAATTAAGTGGAGGGAAAGGAAGTAGACATTAAATCCATGTCTGGGATATTAATACAAGGGTAGGACGCCATTTGGATGTGTGTTCTCGACGGAGAGAAACCTCCCGTGGTTTGCCTTGTCTTCTGAATTAGTTGAGGAATTTGATGTCCGACTGGCATGTTGTCATGGTAGCTCAATGGTAGAGCATCGGCGCGTTAAGCCGAAGATCCGTGTTCAAATCCCGGTTATGACATAACATTTTTCAAGCTGATTCTTACTTGTATCAGTAGCATATCCCTTTAACCACGTTAGAAGCTCTACAGAAATTTATATCAACTGTCGGGTCTGCACAATCGAGTCATTCAAGTCGCTTGTCATTTGGAAAACATAGTAATGTAATTATGAACCAGTAAGAGCCTTGGTCACTTGTGATAGTCACTGGCGAAGAAGCATTGGTTTAAATGGGAGCATTCTTACTGGGTCACTTGTGACGGTCACCACATGGTCACTTTTATTATGATTGCCAACAATGCAAGTTGCATTATACATAATTCAGTTGTATAGTCGAGTTTAGTGAAACTAGTTATCTAGCCATGAGTTTAGATTTGATTAATACTGAAGATTTTATAAGTGATGTGGAATATCGACCTGCCATTTGGGATATCAAAAGTGATGACAAATTGTTTTATCATGTAGCTATTATTGGCAATACTAGCGGTGACCGTCACAAGTGACCCAGGTGTGTTCACTGCAAAAACTGGTGACCATCACAAGTGACCCAGTGTGATAAGGCCCTAATATCCTTGACCCAGTTGCTGTGTGAGAAGATGAACTTACATGGAGGTCCTTGGAATTGCTAAAAGTCACAAAGTTACACAAAGTACTTGTAACATTTCAGGAGAAATGTTAACCTTTTTACATTGTGCAGTTTCTTTTCTATACATTTGTTTATGAACATACTTCTTAAACATTAGTAACCAAACATTCAATGAGTCGATCAATGTCTCTATCGATATCTCGAAAGCTTAGCAATGTTTTGAAATGTTTACAGACACTCATAAACATTAATTATAAAACAATTTGCTAAATAGTTTTTCTTAGCTTTACAGATCTTTTGAAATATGAAGATATTGTACACTCGCCGTATTTCAAGATAAAGTCTCGAGAAGTTTCTACGCCAGTTCGATCGAGAAACTGAAAGCGCTCGAATGTAATTTTAGAGGGGGTACGTAGGCTAACCTGTTTGACTCGTATTCATTCTTCATCGAACTTCACTAAGGCAAGCACCTTAGCTTAATCCCAGTACCGACACTTCAAGGTACTACTCTACACAACGCAGAAGATGTAGCATACCAGAACTTCCAGACCCAGACTTCTAAGGCAAAGAAGCCTTTACCCTCTGCCTCCAGCAGCAACTTCAGGATGGCAGACTTCTCTACATAACCTCACCAATGGGATCTTAGTAGGGTGGCCAGACGTCCGGCTTTTGGCCGGACTGTAAGGCTTTTTGCTAAGTAGTCCTCCATCCGGCACAGCTTTATGCCGGACGTTGATTTGTCCCCCTTTTTCGAGACTCTGATGGATCGGTAAAGCGTATTAATAAAATTTGTATTTTCCCGTAGGTTCCTGCCAATCCTAACGTTGGCACGCTTGTCCATACGATGATAGCGTACTATCATTTGTTTGGTGCAGTATGTGGCGTTGGCCATACTAATGATTGTTGTTCAAGTCTTCATTTGTATTGTACATTCTTTGCAGTTTGCCGTGTTTTTCTTCAATTACCAGAATACCAAAACGAAAGACTTCTTTTAATCCTCAGTGGGTCAAAGAATTTCAGTAGATATCAAAAAGCAGTAAAGCAGTGTATAATCATTTACTTTATATAAATGCAGTTATTGAGTAAAATTAGTCAGGGTTATACCATGTAATATCTGCTGTCCAGCCGTCCATGCCCAAAGTTTTATACTATGCTAGATTACCGAAGAAGTGTCCTCCTTTCTGACATTTTAGAAATGGCCACCCTAGATCTTAGGCATTTATTAATACTTTCAAACGAGTCCAGGACAACCTACATACTCTCTACAAATTTAAAAGTTAAGTACGAACAATGTAAAACATTAAGGTTAAATCCAAACTAGCCCATAGCATGGCAGCTTGTATAAATCTATTGAACCATTTGGCACTTGGTGCGGGGTTCACATTGCTACACATTAATTAGCTCAAATGTAGTGAGCACTCATCTTGTACCAGTAATTGTAAATCTGCATGTATAGATTTTCCGGAGTTTTTGGGCAATCAGCCACCTCCGCCTTTTCATGTACTAAACTGAGTTCAGCTAATAGCCAGAACATTTAAGCAAAGGCTGAAATTAGCCAATCTCAACACAATCTATAAATCTACAGTTCATTGCATCTTTCTTGGTTATCCAAACCTGGACCACTTAAGATTATACAGTGCGCCCGAGAACAGTCTCCGCAGTTGCTATTTGCTGGAGAGAGGGCTAGGTGCAACAGTTACGTTGGCAACACGGGCTTTTATAAAAACAAACCGCCAGCTGTGTATGCAGGCAGGCAGAGGTCACTGTCACTTTATAATGGGTGCATTGTCTAATTACTAATCAGTGCATATTGCAGTGTGCAAGCATTTTAGATCGAATATTGTGACAGCACTTCCAGCACCTGCAATGATCGGCTGTGGTGAGTACCAACTTAACTGCTGCAGCTAGCTGCCTCTCCAACAAGTAGCCGCTGCGGAGAATATTCTCGGGCGCACTGTATTTGTATTACTTTAGATTTACAGCAATAAATTATCTCTGTTGTTTGAATTATTTGATATTATTTCATATAATCCACTGCTCAATTGACTACCAGAAGGAATATAACAGTAGGAGAAATCCATTAATTATATGTTAGGGATCCTAGACTCCTACCTAGCCCAAACTCCCTACAGTACTCATCAAATACAGCGTGCTTCAAAAAAATGTATACACACTTTGAACTGTCATAGAAAATTTATTTCCCGTTCTACAAGGTTAAATTTTTGGTAGAAATTTTTGGTACATTTCTTCAACAGGTGACCGTAGAATAGTTTCAACAATCGTCCAACAATCGTGCCAATAATCATCCAACAATGAAAAGTACCTAAAAACGCTTGCTGATTCCATATTCCCTGCCATTCCTGCATTGTAATGTTTTATTACCGACAAGATTTTTCCCCGCCGCTCTATCATAGGGACGTATGGGCATACCTGAATCGAAATTTGCTAAGGCAGTGGATAGGACGCAGGGGGCCATTCGAGCTTCCTCTCCAGACCTACACACTGCTGGATTTCTTCTTATGGAGCACAGTAAAAGATGAAGTTTACGAACGTAAACCATGTAACCTAGACACACTTTGGAATGAGATACAAGCGGTGTGCGCAGAAATCTCATTGGACACTTTTGGTACGATGCACGGAGTCAGTGGTGACTCGTACTCAGAAATGTATTGATGCTGAAGGCCGTCATTTTGAACATTTGAACATTAATCAGAAAGTCATTTATTTTTCAAATTGGACTTCAAGGTTTCCATTTCCAGAAATTTAACATTGCAGAATGGAAAATAGATTTTCTATGACACTTCAAAGTGTGTATACATTTTTTTTAAGCACTCTGTATTTGGAATTTCAAATTAAATGCTTTCTTTATAGGCAAGGGACATAGGCTGGTATTCATAGTCGGCGACTTAAGAACCGTCTTTATAAAGCTGAACTTATTTGTTAAGTCGACTTATATGTTTTTCGTATTTATAGTCTTCTTTAAAGTCGTACTTTGTTAAGTCTGACTTCATAAAGCTCTACTTATTCCACATACTAAAGTCGAACTCAGTTATATGAAAAATCACGTGTTCACTGTCATAACAATTGAATTAGCCAATCGTGTTTAAGATTTTTTCAGATTTTATGTAAAGCAAAGCTGTCTGAGTATGTATTTCGTTGTCATGATATAAAAATATATAGACGGCGCTGTGCATTGTGAACAAAGAATTCAATTGATCCAGTCACATTATGCAGCGTGTAAGTAAGCTGATCAATAGTTTCTTTACAATATTCTGTGTATATATTAGCTTGGACATTGTTCAGAATTATTAAGACCGGTATGCTTAAGCATTTATTTCGATGTTAATTATTGTTTTAGAGAGATTCAAAACAGCTTAGGAATCTTTGGGCCGATATGAAATACCTTCAGAGAGAAATGCCGATGAAAGATAGGCGATTGATATTTCCAAAATTGTGTCTTCTTAAAACGAAATCTCTTTTTAAATTCATTATCACTGTAGAATTTGAATAGATTCATCATGTTTCGCAAATAACGCTTTGGGGCGCAAGTAATTCTAATAACCTCGCCAAGGACCTAATAATCACTATCCATGGTTCTGGCTTAAACTGAAATAAGTCGTACTTTAGTGACTATGAATACCAATAAGTTTGACTTTGTCAAGTCTGACTTTATAAAGTAACTACGTCATAAGTCCGACTTGTTTGTGTCAGAAACTCAACTTAAGACGAGATTAAAGTTCGACTTGGATATAAGTACGACTTATTGCGACTATGAATACCGGCCATAGAGATGTATTAAAAATATAAATTAACTGTACTAATGCATGTAAAACCCTATAATTCAAATTAGGGAACAGAGAACCCACAGAAATGAGGAATTTTTCAAACAAAATTATTTCAAATTAAAGAGGATTTCCTGTTTTCAAGTCATCTGAAAGTAAAACACTAGATAAAACAAAATGTCTTCTACTTAATGAACTATTTGCTGGACAGACAAGAGTTAACAGAAACTTGCTATGCATTTATCTGTTCAATGGCCTGCTTAATACGAAGTGTGCAAATGGACGATTCTTGGAATCTAATACCTCATTTTTAAAACCAGCCTGACTAATGTTGTACTGCTGATTAAGATCCAATTTAGGTCATAATTTATGAAAAACTGTTTGAGTACTACAATTCTTCTGTTTTTATATGATACTTATACTGTGTGTTTATATACTTATATGGTACTGTGTTACTTATTCGATATCATGTATACGATCCAAGGATAAATAAATAAATAAATAAATACATGATATAGTCTCACCTATATACTTTTGTTCCTGTTGAATTTAGTTGTTCCAGAGGAGTATCTTCTTTTGGCCCCTGTACAATTTTATTGCAGTTTATTTCAAATATCCTGAAACACAATAAGTTTTACATCAGTTCCAAACAATGAAGCTTAATCATATAGTACTTTAATATACACAAAATATCAGAAACGCTTTAGGGAAATAAAGTTCCTTTTACAGATTATCTTTCAATTGCATTGCAGTAGGACATCTGATGGACATAGAGCCAAACATCTCAGTGGATCTCAGCTGAGAATGTTTTTAAAACGTATGTTCTAATTTAGTGAGTATTTACCGGTACTTACAAAAGTGAAGTTTTATGTTTTAAAGTATAACTTTACCATTACTACACTTCATTATAAATAATGACAAATATCTGAATGTGAAAAACCATTAAATTGTATTTTTAAGCAGATCACTGAATACATACCTAAGTTTCCCTGAGCCATTTTCTGATAGCTCAACTTGTTTCCTAGCTTCTTCGAGGAGATCAGCTACCGTACCATTTTTATTGGGGTACAGAATCAGTTCTTTCTCCTCTTTCAGTTTTGGGCCCACCCAAATGCACTGTAGACACACAAAACATAATATAATGAAATATGACATGTAAACATTGCATTACTTGAATCAATGTTCTTATTTTAAATACATTTTTTTAATGTGTCTGCGTTTGCACTGGCTAATTATCCGGCATGAAGTTTCAGTTGAAATAGTGCATCAATGTTTATCAAGTTAGGACTGCAATGTAATGCTGGGAAATCTAAGGATACCATAATACAAAAAGGAAACTATTCTGAAGGTACAATATCAACAATAAGTGGACTCAATATTCGCTAACAAAAAACAAAATATCAGGTGCTAGTTTTGAAGACAAAATTGTCATAAGCTTGATAAAAAATTAAACATCTTATATAGCTCAGCAGCTTCTCGAACTCAACAAGTCATTTCTGGAGGATACTGATAAGATTTCAGGGGTGCTGTGAAACAAACCATCGCCTGCTCTGATGCCATGTGTTATTCGAGTAACATCGGTGAGAAACTGAATTCTGTACCAGTGCCTCAGTGTACCAACCTCACCATTCAGAATATGGCAGTAAAGTTGATTAGTTTACTCTGGTAAAGTCATACTTTTGTTGCACCCTGCTCGGTTTTGACTTTCATGGCTGTAAAAAGGTTACTGGCCTTGAAGGAGCTGTAAAGTGAGAAAACGGTGGTTTTTTTTCCAAGATAGAGGTCAGCAATTATAAGTAATGTATCGTATCTTCAATATCTAGGTTAAAGCTAATTGAACATAATGAATAACAAGACACAGGTGGGATCTATTTGAAGAATGAATGATGTGACATAATTCTTTCTAAATACTGTACTGTACATCGATTGATATGATCTCCATTTCACCCTGAACAAACCAGGTCAATCATGATCCATCCGGTAGGTGTAACAAACTCATTATCACGAGTGATTCAGTATCAATGGTGTTTGAAATAAAAGTCAGACATACATACCCAATATAACATTCCATTTTAATCTTATGAACATTTATTACCGAACATAAGGCAACAAAGAAATGAAATACGAAAAAACAGTGGGCCTAGGCCTAATTTATTCAAGTGAAAGACTGCATACATCATGATGTAGCCTATGTACTGGTATATAGGGTATGAAATCAATTTATCATACTTGGATGTACACAAACATTTATTATAACAGCCCTTCCATGCTATGAGCATGACTTGCACCTAAAATTTTCACTACTCGAATGGGAATAAAAGCAGACGATACGACATTTTTAAATCATCATAGTAGTTTAAAAAAGCTATTATAGCCTACTGTCCAAAAACTACTAAGTTACAAGCTAAAGCATGGTTAGTGCTAATGGATTTTTAATTAATGACCAAAAAAACCCAAACCATTGTTTTTAGATAGATACATATGCACTCATGAACCACAGATTATTGTCTCTGTTGGACATTATATCAGAACATTATAGGAGAAAAATTCCTCCGACACTGGGATTTGAACCCAGAACCTTTGGCTATCCATGCCACTGCTGTGCCAACTGAGCTAAGCCAGAGTTCACTTCACAGCGCCAGATGGAACCTCCCTCCTATGACTGATTGCCCTTAATGGTCTACCTCACTGACAGACAAGTTATGTCATATCGTCGTTGATACCGCAATACGTTGTATGTAAAAAATTGCAATTTTAATTTTAATGCTTTTGTGATCAAAATGATCAGACCTTACCTTCTTGTAAGAAGGTAATTGAAATGGCAATTTCTTTACATATGACGTATTGCAGTACTGTTAGCCACATTAATTAGTGATTTTTGTGACCGGGCTTCCACTGTTACTGCCTCAGTCATAGGAGAAAGGTTCCATCTGGCGCTGTGAACTCGGGCTTAGCTCAGTTGGTAGAGCAGTGGCATTGATAGCCAAAGGTCCTAGGTTCAAATCCCAGTGTTGGAGGAATTTTTCTCCTGTAATGTTCTCACTATTTTTAGTTTAAGATCAGACACTGTTGGTATAGGACCAGGTATGAAAGTGTAAACTTACAGGGTATTTTTCTTGACTCACAACTTTCTTGGTCTACACATATGAGGGTCATTCAATAATTAAAGAGACAAATTGGTATGGGGAAAATACGGTTGGTAGTACAAGATGATACATTTAGGATTTTAAGTTGGCATCACTGGGATGAGTTCTAATCAGATGATGGATCAACATTGCTGTGTTTATAACCTCAAAATTAAGTTTAACAATGTCAGGTCTTCTTGAAAATTCCACATTGGTTGAATAACGTTCTGTGATTCATTTTTTGATTGCTGAAGGTGAAAAACCAGCTAATATATACTCTAGAATGACTAAAGTGTATGGTGAAAGTTGTATCAACCGTGGAAATTTTTACAAGTGGGTAGATCAGTTCAAAAGTGGTCAAGAATCAGTGACCGACGAACACCGTTCTGGCCGGCCTGTTGAAGTTGCTACTTCCTCACTTGAAACTCGAATTGTTTGGTCCACTGAAGGAGGCATTACGTGGGAAGAAGTTCCAAGATAAAGAGGATGTCAAGAAATTTGTGGAAAATTGGCTCCGACACCAAGACAAAGAGTTCTTTGCAGCCGGTATAAAAAAGCTAGTTACCCGTTGGGAAAAGTGCATAAATGTTGATGGGGATTATGTTGAAAAGTAGGAAAAGTCTTGTTTTGTAAAAATAAACGGTTTTTTCTCCAGGTCAGTTTGTCTCTTTAATTATTGAATGACCCTCGTATCAACTACGTTAGTCGAAAGCTGTCCAGAGTGGTGTTTCTGATCAGAAATTTGAGATATCTCTTAAGTCCTATGTTAGAACGACCTATTTTGCACATTTTCAAAGCATGGGCATTATACTGAAGCTCCAGAAGAAGGCAGTTAGACTGCTCGGTAATTCTCCAGCAGCTGCCCATTGTAGACCTCTATTTGTAACCCCAATATTTTAACTACAGTTAACTTACATATTTATATACATACATACATATACAACACATATGCATGCGTGTGCATGCACACATATACACTCACACCCACGACTGTGTGTCATATGTAAAATCTAACTTAGGTACTTTTAATAGAAGAAGCTATGAAACCAGAAATAGAGACATGCACTTGATGTACCCCATACACAAGACTCACAACAACCACAAAAAATTACCACATAATGGCTCTCACAATCTTCAATCAATTTCCAGCCGCCACTGGCCTATCAGACCATACGTCATAAAAATAGACTTAGGAAGTGGCTAAGTATGTGACCATTTTATAATCTAAATGAATTTTTTGAACAAAGTATTAACTTTTAGTGGCTTTTTAAATGTTCGTTTTAGATTAGATAGGCCTATTTGTTCATAATTATGTTGCCATTAGGATTTTATTATGATGAAGTCTATTGTATTTTTATATGTAATGACGAATATATCATTATCATTATCATTATCATTATTGGAGGGTGTACAAAATGTTTCAAACAATTCTGAAAACAAAGGATCAAAACTTTGTCTGGCTTGATATTGATGCCTCATATCATATTTGCCTGAATATAAGCTGCCCATGTCTTTTTAACACTATAAAACAAAACTACGTGGCGCTACATCCCTAAAGGGATTAGGACTACCATCCAACCGTTGCATCATCTACCATAGGCAAATAGCTGATTGGGAGCATGTCGTCAGCAAAGCGGTCATTAATGATGGTTTCCGTGACCGGAGCCGCTATTTCTCAATCAAGTAGCTCTTCAGTTTGTATCACAAGGCTGAGTTCATCCCGTTCTGAGGTTCTCTACCATACCAGCCCCACGAATCAGTAGTCAGCGACGCTAACCACAAGACCATGCAAACAGTTATTCTAACACCATAGTAAAGGAGAAAAATTAAATTAACCCAGAGTGTGAACTGCGTCATTTACAAATAGTGACACATTACTTAAATGAAATAGGCCTGGAATCAATAAAAGAAAGTATCAAATGACTTAACTTATGAATTTCCAATTTTACTTCTTCAAACATTAAACGAAACTGATGGAAAAGAAAACAGAAATACGCACTGCACACTTCATGTGACAATCAATGTGGAATTTTGTGCAGCTTGTCTTTTTCACAATTCTGCACTTTCAATTACCAGCATTTCAATACACTGTCTTCAAGCAGATTACAAGAATTAGCCATAAACATTATTCAGGATCTCTGTATTGTTTATAACCATCTGTATTCTGATGTTTTAAATAAATAGAAAAAATCCTTCAGTGATAATTACTTAATAAATAAAAAAAGTAAAATATATATTGTATTTTACGGTCCATAAGACGTAGGCCTACTTTTTTACCTTTAGAACAGAGCCTTGAAAGATGGGTCCGTCTAATGGTCCGAAGTACACTAAAAAATTAAAATTATGGTAAATATTACCGGAAAACCATTGTAATAAACAAGGTCTCGTAAACAGTAAGATAGTTAGCCTACAAATTTTGGCACACTCTGTACATCAGTGCACTTGTCACATTCGTAAAATGAGGATAGCTGAGTACAGGTTAATACGTATATAGTAAGGGCAATTAAATCATGGAGGATGAAATGGGCTGGACATGTTGCATGCATGGGGGAGGAAAGACATGTCAAAAGTATTGACTGGAAGACCCGAAGGGAGAAGACCACTTGGAAAACCTATACATAGGTGGAAGGACAATATTAGGATAGACTTAAGAGAAATAGGATTTGAGAGGGGTGGTTGGATGGAGTCAGCACAGAATAGGGTTGAATGGCAGGCTCAGGTAAGCACGGCAATGAACCTTTGGGTTACATAAAATAGATAATATTCCTTTAGCTTCCTTAGGAATTGTCTATTGCCACTGAATAAGTAAGTAATTACTTCTCTTTATAGTAAGATTTGACTGTGTAGATCCCTTAATTGAGGGAAGCTGAATATAAGCGTGGCTAATAAGTCAATCCCTTCTACAGTCTGAGCGAATTCTTTGAAACTGATATTGTTGTCATTTAACACATTTTGTTCTATTATATTATCCCTGTGTGTTTTTTTAAATAATTTTATTGTGTTTTAAATTGATTTATATATCCAACTATTAATTGAGTAATTCAAAATTTTATAAATTGAGATTTTTATTGCATATAGTATCTTTGTCTGCATAATGTATGTGTTTTATCTGATGAGTATGCTTAAAGAACAATGAATTTAATACTAATACTAGGTAACATATTCTAAATAAAATATGCAGAACATGTTTCAAGAAGCTTACACCCCATCTTCAGCCAAGTTCTAACTCAGCTGGAACTGTGCAAATCACAACGTTTATTGTGTGAAGAAGCTGTTTCAAGCTTTCATTTTATTAATTTTTTAATGAATTTACATAAACCTCCCCATTCCACTCTTTTCAATATGAGTATGAGGTTTAACTTATTAGTGACTTACTTAATCTGTGCACGTTACCTTGAATTGTTTCTTGTTTTCCAGCTCGTTGATTCGTATACTTAATTGCTGGTAGAATATTTTCTTTGGAGTTTTCGGTTTTGAATAAACAAGAAGTTCTTTCAATGTGCCTTCAAATGTGCACCTGAGAGGGTGGCCAGGGCTGTCCTTGTAACTGTAACAAAGTGCAATTAATGTACACACAAGTTCAATTTATATTTGAGAAATAGTGTCTACATAGAGTGGCGTGGATAACTTACTTCTGACACTTAAAGAACTGAAGTAGATAGGGATCTGTGCCTACTCTCTGAGCTACGGCATGTGCCATCTGATCGTATGTCATTCGCTGAGACAGGTCAATCGTGAATCCAGGATCATTAGGAATCATTTTATCACAGAATGTTACTTCAACTCTATGGAACAAATCCCTGAAACATGTAAGTCATCAAATGTAATAAGTGTAAACAATACATCACATCGCATCCCCGAAGGATACACAACCCAAATAAAATCGCATTAATGCACTCAAGGAACTTTCTTTACTCTTAAGCAAGGCAAATAAGAAACAACTTTATCACTTCACATTCTGATGTAGAATAAGAGGCCATGTTGTATTGCATTCAGTTGTTTAAACTTGATGCAAAGCTTTATAGTTCACCAGGCAAGACCAAGCTTCTATAAACAGTAAGTGGCTTATAACTAGACCTGGGATTTTAGGCTCTAAAAATAGTTTTAGGCACCTAAAATAGGCTTTCAAAACAATTAATAGGCTTTTAAAAGAGAAAATAGGCACTTGAAATAAATTGAAACTTGAGATGGAGGTTTAACATACGTAACTTCACTTAATTCAAGCGCGGAGATGGATCTCATCAGGAAATTCATTAAACAACCACCAGGAGTTGCTGCCAATACACAACAGACAGATGGAGTATAATTTAATAATATTGAGTTGGGTTTAGCACTATGCTTCACTTATTTTCTAAATACCTGTACTAGTTTCGAAGACCCTCGTCATTCATAATCATCAGGTTAACACCAACTGCCGGCTGGCCGTTTTTGCGGCCAGCCGGCAGTTGGTGTTAACCTGATGATTATGAATGACGAGGGTCTTCGAAACTAGTACAGGTATTTAGAAAATAAGTGAAGCATAGTGCTAAACCCAACTCAATATTATTAAATTATAATATAGCTTCACTGTGTAAACTTCCATACAATGATTAATTAAGATGGAGTATAGCTGATGATGAGTCAAGAAGGATTGCTCGAAACATGTACAGGTCAGTGTTTGAATTACGTATGTTAAACCTCCATCTCAAGTTTCAATTAATTATAACTTCACTATATAAACTTTCTACAAATTCTAGGATTACTTAAAATAAACTTTAAAAATGTGTAAATAGACAGTAAATAGACTTTAAAATATTACAATATGCTCTTTAACTGTAATAAATTCATTGTAATTCTGATACATACGTTGAAAAGATGAATGACTGTTTTAAACCACCCGATTTTTCGGTTTTAGAGACTAACCCCATTGCTAATATTAAACGTGAGGTAACGAAAGTGATTAATAGCAGTATCACCATTAGTGAGAACACCAAAAAAGGACTAGTTAACTGCAAGGCTGAGTTGCCTACTTGTTTCGGTTAGCCGAAAACCCATAAGGATGGTATTCCGTTGCGACCTATCGTACCCATGTATTCCCACCCAGCGTTTGGTCTGGCCAAATTGTTAGTGGAAAGGCTTACATATGTGAAAAAGAGAACCAAATACTCTATTGGTAATTCCTTCGAAGCCAAGGATTTATTGGAAGGGATTAAGTGTGAAAAAGGGTTCAGTATGTTCAGCCTGGATGTCATGTCTTTGTACCCGAGTGTGCCAAGATATTTGGCTGGTGAATATCTTTTCAGGTGGCTTCTAGAAATGGGTATTGATAGTGTGGTGGCAAACGAGTACTGTAGGTGGTACAGGGTATGCACTGAATACAATGTTTTTCAGTTTAATGGAACCATATTTAAACAAAATGAGGGTTTGGCTATGGGTAACCCCAGTTTCTGGTTTTATTTCTGATGTGTTGTTGTTTTTTATGGAAAGGACTATCATAAATAGGAATCTGGACAATATTGTATTATATATGAGGTATGTGGACGATATATTCGTTATGGTTAGAAATGACATCTCTGAGCAATTGGTACAAGATTTCAACGCTTGTCATGGTAGAATTAGGTTCACCATCGAAAAACCTGAGAATGATACTTTGAATTATTTAGACCTGAAGATTACCCTTGATCATCCAAGAGTTAGGTTAGGTGTGTATAGAAAACCGGGAAAGAGAGATTTACATATACATAACAGTTCATCGCATCACCAAAGGGTCAAGGACAACGTGTGGCGTAACTTTGTGGGCAAAGCCCTTGCTTTGTGTAATAATTTAGAAGATTTGAGGAGTGAGAAAGAAGAAATTTTCAGACTGGCTAAAAGGAATGGTTATTGTGAAAGGAGGATTGGAACGAGGTGGCAAGTCGGAAGAGGCATAAGAAGAATAAGAGTAGGAACAATGACACTAAATATGTAGGGATGGTTTACAACCAACCGTGGGGGAGCGCTTTGGAAAAGTTTTTCGAAAATATGACCTTGTACCTGCGTACAGTGTAGATAGAACAATTGAAAGGATCTTTTCAGACTATAAAAGAATTGGGAAGGAAAAGAAAGATAAAATGGAGTGTGCGGGGGTGTACTCAATCTCTTGTAAGGATTGTGAAGGGGCATACATCGGGGAGATGGGAAGGACATTTAACACAAGACTTAGGGAGCATAAAAGGGATGTTAGTTATGGGAGGACAAACACGGGACTTAGTCAACACATGGCCGATGTAAAGCATGGTACAGTAGAGCCTCGGTAATTCGAGCCCCGGTATTTCGAGGTTCCGTGTAATTCGAGCTGGTCTTAAGAAAACTAAAATGTTCCATAAAACTAGAGTAAAATCTAGATTTTATACGGTGTCCGCACGTAAGATTTACGCACTTCCGAATGTGTTACATTTTGAACTTTCTTTCAATTTTTCCATGCATAAAAATGCCGGTAAAACTGTCCCACTTAGGGGTTTCTTTCATAATACACAGAAAGAACCTTGACTTCAGACTGTTAATACATTTCTATTACAGATTGTCAGAAACCGTAGGCGTAACACAGGTATGTAGGCTTACTATATTGTTTATATATTTATTTTTTAAACCATTATTGTGCTCATTAAACATTTATTTATGATTTACCCATTGACTTAGTGATATTTCCGTATAATCCGAGTTTTTTGTAATTCGAGGTAGCCTCAGCCCCAATTAGCTCGAATTATCGGGGTTCTACTGTATTGGTGATATGAGATTGTGAGGGTAGAATACGATTTGGAGAAGAGAAAAATATGTAAGGCTTGGAATATTATCAATAATCAAGGGCCTAGTTTAAACAGGTATGGAGGAGACCTAGATGATGAGTGGATGGATTTATTAAGAAGGTTAAAGAAAAGGAAAAATAAAAAATGTGAGGTAAAATTTCCCGCGCCACCGACAGGTGACAAAGAAGAGGTTGATTACAACATTCCAGAGGAGTGGATCCGGGAACATCGTAGGAATACTTTGTTTGTGATGACGCAGTCAGAGAGCAGCATGGGTTTTCTAAATCCTCGTCAACCCTTGGCAGTTCATGCTGAGGCATATTCACCTGAGGAAGACCAGACGGATGTGGTTGAAACGTTGTGAGAAGATTAAATTATCCACTGTAAGCAAGGTTTTATCGTCTATGTTTTATATAATAATGCTCTTTAACTGTAACGTGATCTTTTGTTACTGTAAAAAACGCGGTATACCCATTCTTAACAGAAATAATTGCAAAATTAAGACAGAATTAAAAATACATTCATCAAAAACAGTTTTGGATTATATGAAAAATTTACACAGTATGTCCCTTCTTATTATATACCTGCTACTTGTTGTTTTGAACGAATCCTCCCTCCGTCAGTCAGCATTCCTTTGGCGCTAATTGTTTGGGAAAATAAAGTTTCTGTGAAAAACCCACACTCTGCTGTTCTGCCCTTCATTCAGGGATGTCCATTAAATGATTGTAAAAGTTACAGAAGTTGAATTTTTTTCTTCAAATGTACAAAAAAGGGATTTTAAGCGCTAAAATAATAAAAATAGGCTCAAAAGGTCCAAATAGGCATTTTAGGGCACTATTAAACTCTGTAAATATAAGTGATATATCATGAAATGTCAACATATTAAAAAATTTTCATGTTAATTCATAAGAAACAAAATAGGCATTTGCCTTAAAATCCCAGGTCTACTTATAACAACCCTTCAGAGAATTTTTGCAAAAAAATTCTCAAATAAACAACTGACTCACAATCCCAGTATACCAATTGAGTCAGTTGGAGAATTTAATGTTATACCGGCATGTGGCCATGGTAGCTTAGTTAAGAGCAGCAGCATGAAGAGCCAAAGATCCTGGTTCAAATCCCAGCTATGGCTTTGAATTTTTCAGCCTGTCTTCATCTTTCCAAAATGCAGCCAATCCAAGGGTTTACTTATATGTAATCTTGTGTATGCAGGTGATGGACAAGAAGAGTCTCCGCAGTATTCCAAATCTGGAACTTGTAACGCTAAATGGCTGATCACTAGGGACCGGATTTTTAGGTTTTTGAAAACACTGTTTTAGGTTTTCCATTAGGTGAAATAGTTTTTTTTAGGTTTTTTGCCCAAAATATCGTTTTCAGGTAGAATAATTGGTTTAATGAATTTGAATGTGCTACATAGGATTCAATTCATAATACTTGTAAAGTTTAACTTAAAATTTAAAGACTTAAATTTGTGTAAACTTGCTTTATTTGAATATTATACAATTGAAGAAAGAAAGCATAAACAATCAAAAGAAGCAGTGAAAATAAGATTGCCTCACATTTCCTGGTTACAGTATATCACTAAATATCTTTCAAGATTCTCAACTGTGAAGCTCTTCCTGTTATCTCTTAGTTAATAGTTAATACTGTATCTAGACACTACCCTTCTCAGGATTAGAATCCGATGCTTCTAATTTAGTGATTAAAATACTTTATGGTTGGATGTGGTTAATGTGAAACTGATTATTTTCCTTTTCTTCGGTTGTTACGCATGCTAACCGCACAACAGACCAACTAGGGACGAAAACTTCCCCTTTTCTAGAAAGGTAAATAATACTTACGTGTTTCTGGCAGGCTTGACAAAATATTACTTTGCCATCTGTAGTGAAATTCAGGTCATCGCCAATCCATTGCCGTAATAAACTCGATTTCATTTGTTTCGGCATAATTAACACGTCTTCTTAAAACTCATAGTGTGACCACTAAGAATGAATAACAGGGAAATAATAAAGGCAAACAAGGGCTTTAAAACACAGAAATCTATATTCTTGTTCATACACGGCAACAATGGTTGTTCGTACGAATATTTTTAAAGGAATACGCCGGTACTCTTACACTCCCTCTCTAGATACTGTCTTTCCTAGACGACAATGGAATGAACGAAACGCTGGTGGTATTAATTTCAACCCGACAAAAATTATTGTCTCTCCGCAAAATATCGATTTCTCAACTGACAAACAAAAAATACAAAAAAGTAGCGTAAATTATATATTTTAGGTTTTATATCCCGTTTAGGTGTATTTAGGTTTTTATACCCCATTTAGGTATTTTTAGGTGCCATAGAATTAATGTGGGTGAATCCTATGGACATGATTCGAAAAAGTGTATGAGCGCTTTTTGTTTTGGAAGTAAGGGAAAAAATAGGCAAAAACCTAAGAATCCGGTCCCTACTCATCACTTTTGCAGCTGGTTGTACATTAATGCCATTATGTATTGCTTAGCTAAAAGATGATGGTGATGATGATGAATAATAATAACAATAATAATAATAATAATAATAATAATAATAATAATAATAATAATAGTAGGGCCCGGATTTGAAGGGTTAAACCTTACATTTTAATGTAGTTTTCCACTTCATGCCCCTTGCTTCCGAATATAGGAATCTTATAGAACCTAAAAAGGACTAATGAGGATTTTTTCTGAAAAACTGGGGGGCTAAAAAGGAGTTTTGCTGAAAAACTGGGGGCTAAAAAGTACTTTTGCTGAGAAATTAAGGGCTAAAGAGGACTTTTCCAGAAAAACACGATTTTTAAATGGATTTTCCAATTAATGCAAGGGAAAATAAATATGTGAATTTGTGCATTTTAAGAAAAGACATAATAAAAATAAATTTATACAACGCACTGAAATTAACAATGTACATGTCGCTTGTCTTTGTAACTCAAAAACGTCCTGCCTCGCCGTCGCAGGAAATGAAACTTGAGCCGTCTGCAATATTTTGAAATCTGCAACTAATCCATTGTCGTTTCAACTTTAAAATAACAAAGTTGCCGACCAATGACAGAGAAGTATACTAAAGGAACAAATTTGTGACGCTGTGAGTCTACTTATTTTTGTAGATCGGAAGTGAATTGAGTGGTGTATTGAATAATTCTATCATTAAAGGGTAAATATCTCAATTGTTTATGCTAATGTTTTAGTGCCGATATAAGGAATAGTTACTTGTTTATTTTGTTAAAAAAAAGTGTCAAAATTATAATACAATTTTTGGTGTTAATATTAGTGTTCATTATAATTATGTTTTATTATACATTACTATGTTATTATTATATGTTATGAAATATGTTATAAAATACCTTTATAAAAGCATAAAAATCTGGGCCCTAATAATAAGCCTCTGTAAAATACATAAGTTAACAGATGCAGCAATCAATATCATTAAAAGGCACAAACATGTAAAACATACCTAACTTAAATCAGAAACACAAAGGACACGATCGCAGCCTTACAAAGACCCACAAGACATTGGAAGAGTATTATAATAGTGTAATAAGTACATTAACACAATTTGTCCACAATAGGGAGCAACGATGTAGAATAAGCTATTTAAACTTTCATAAGGATGCAATGTGCAAATTTTGCACATAATTTTAAAGCAAAAAATGTTAATTCCTAGAGAGATCATGTACAAATATTTTCTACAAAGTTAAAAGTAAGCATTAGAATTAATTTCTAGGTGTTAACATTTCCATACATATGACTTACTTGAAATAATCGCGGCACGTAGGTAACTCATACAGATCTTCTCGCTCTTCTTTCTGGAAAACTATAATATCACCGTCCATGAGTTCTTCTAGGACCTTTTCAAGAGGCTCATTGTAGTTCTCTATTCTCTCCACCATATTAGGTTTAATTTCTTCATATAGGACCAAGTCTGTGTCTGGTGGAAAGCCTGCTCTTTCATTTAGTAGAGGTATCAACTCCTCTGAAAGATAAGAAATAGCATTCTCTGTACATTTTAGTACATTTTATATACTGAAAATATTGTTCTGTTTACCAATACGAGGTTTTCAAAGTGGTTGCTTGGGGTACTGAACTCATATATAATGTATCATAAGCAGGGAAACTTTAAGGTTACAAATCATTCATAATGAAAAGTAAATATATTGCAAGGACATCAATGTATAATAGAAGCACAAAACACAAAATTTAGTTGACAATGAAAGTGCCAGCTATCAGAGATTCATAAAAATAATATTAACTCTTTGCAGGCGGAAACCAGGGTTGTAAAAAAGCCGGCTAAAATTGAAAAAGACCTGACCAGCGGTTTTTTTCAATTTTTGCCGGTTAAAATCATGATTTTAGCCGGCTAAAATCAATTTTTCCTGGATGGGGGAGGTGGGAGCGGGTTGAAATTTTGAAAAAATTATATTTAGGGCCCTATGGGGTTTAGAGGGAAACTTAGTATGCATAAATTAGACACCAATGATTCAGTGGTTGTGGGGGTGAGGGTGGAAATTAAAAAATTTTAAAACCATGTTTGTGGGGTATCGTTGAAAAGCTCTTGATGAGTAATCTCTAAATCAACAACTAGTTTCTCAATAGCGCTCATATAAGGAGAGATTTGAATTTTTGAAAGTCAAAAACACTTTAAAATATACCTCAGCCAATAGGCATGCCGAAATGAATTCACGAGGACCAACTGAAGCTAAAATTACCAATGAAATAAAGTTTGAAATATTAAAAATAATAGTTAAATATCTTTAGAACAATAATCCTTGGCCAAATTAAAAATGAAATAATAAAAGATATCAATTAATACATAATTAACAACTCTCTTTTTATAAAAAAAATATTTCAGTTTTTATTCTACACTTACCCCAATAAATTCATAAAAAGCACTATGAAATCTACCTCAGCCTGTGCCCTGTAGGCCTACCTAAAGGGATTTTTTATACTTATTTCTCCATCAATTACACAAATCTGAAGCGTAATCACCTATCGCTGGAAATTTGTCAAGCAATAGAATCTTTACATTGTATGCCAGCCAGTTCTGCATCAATCGAAAGAGTATTTTCTTCATTTGGGTTAATACAAACAAAATTGAGAAACAGACTAGGCAATGAAAAAGCCCAGAAGCTTGTATGCATTAACAGGCAGAATAAAGCAAATATGCAAGAGTCTTATGATGAATGGTGAATTTACCATATTTACTTGAATATAACGTGCCCTATTTTTGTCCATTTGTAGATTTCAATACTGAGGTGCGCGGTTAATTCTAGTACAAATCCGTTTCGTAGGTCGGAGGTAATATTGATCTACATAACAAGGCACTGCTATAATTCTCGACTTCGTTCATTTTATCGTTAGCCTACACCATATGAAATTTAATTTCTGAAACATAATGAAAAAATAGTTTTTGTCAGTTCTATAGTGCAAATGTGGAATATTGTGCATTGTCCATTTTAAACTCATTTAAGAGTGGTATCAGCTTTTATTGTGAAACATGCATTTTAACATTTTGTTTGTCCATTTAGCAATAAAAATAACCACCTCCGAAGATTCCAGTGATGAACACATTAGTGAATATTGATGAGCCATGCCTACAGGTCTACTTGTAGGCCTAAAACTGGCAGTTAACTGTAAATGTTTATGTGTTGGTTCATTATTCTATAAATACTAAGACAAAATTCCAAATAAAATATCCTGTTGATGTGCATTACATTCGCTAACAAACTCTTTTTTTATGATTTTAAGTTTCAAAATCAGGGTGCGCATTAAATTCGAGGGTGCATTATATTGGAGTAAATACGGTAATTAACTATTGCTG
Organism: Ectobius pallidus; assembly: GCA_964059195.1. Taxonomy (NCBI): domain Eukaryota; kingdom Metazoa; phylum Arthropoda; class Insecta; order Blattodea; family Ectobiidae; genus Ectobius; species Ectobius pallidus. The sequence goes on from CAXKWD010000012.1 coordinate 6,802,093, forward strand.
GGAATTACACAGTGAAGTGGTACAGTGAGTCCCACACAAGAGTTGGCCAATGACGTGGGATTCTGCGAAGCGGCGGGCACAGCTCCAACTCCCGAGCGATCGGGTGAAATATCTACGCAAATAAAGCCGCGATTGGTGTAACGATTCAGGTTCTCATATTTACAGTTAAAATTACAATGAAAATAACCACATACCTCATCACAAGAGCTGCTGGAAATGTTCTTCTCTTGCATCCACACAATACTGGCATCTTTTTAGGACATTTTCATTCACACGCATAATTTCAGCTTCCGAGACAGAGTTAATTTCTCTTGTGATATTGTTTTTAAGTTCTTCTAACAGCATGTGACTATTATTTTTGTGGAAACTTCAAAAATAAAGTGTATAGGTCAATTTCCCATACGTTAGAAGAACTTGAAGACAATATCACAAGAAAAATTAACTCTATTTCGGAAGGTGAACTTAATGCGTGTAAAAGAAAATTTCCTACAATGGTGCCAGTGTTGTGTGGATGCAAGAGCAGAACATTTTTAACATCTCTTGTGATGAGGTACGTGGTTATTTTCATTGTAATTTTAACTGTAAATGTGAGAACCTGAATCATTACACTGATTGCGGCTTTATTTGCTGTGCCCACCGCGACGCAGAAACCCGTGTCATTGGCCAACTCTTGCATGAGACTCACTGTATTAAATTACACTAAATACAATTTTACGTTTCTGAGCTTGTATCTTTTAAATTTGTGATGTTTGGAAATAAGAACATGAAAGAAACTTCAATTGTTTTTACTCAATTTGATTTTATCCAGATAAAATGCCTGGCATTTTTCAAGTGGATAAGACTGGTAGCTCTGCATTTGCACTCAGTAGGCCTAAGTAGGCCTACTACAGGTTCTGAGCTTGTAACTTTTAAATTTGTGATGCTTGGAAATAAAAACAAGAAAGGAACATCAATTATTTTTATTCAATTTGATTTTGGCCAGATAAAATGTCTGGCTTTTTTCAAGTGGATAAAACTGAGGCCTACTACAGGTTCTGAGCTTGTAACTTTTAAATTTGTGATCTTTGGAAATTTAAACATGAAAGGAACTTCAATTGTTTTTATTAAAATTGATTTTAGCCGGATAAAATGCCTGGCTTTTTTCAAGTGGATAAAACTGGTAGCTCTGCATTTGCACTCAGTAGGCCTACTACAGATTCTGAGCTTGAAACTTTTAAATTTGTGATGTTTGGAAATAAAAGCATGTAAGAAACTTCAATTATTTTTATTCAATTTGACTTTATCCGGCCTGGCTTTTTTCAAGTGGATAAAACTGGTAGCTCTTCATTTGCACTCAGTATTCCTAAGTAGGCCTACTACAGGTTCTGAGCTTGTAACTTAAATTTATGATGTTTGGAAATAAAAACATGAAAGAAACTTCCATTATTTTTATTCAATATGATTTTATCCGGAAAAAATTGCCTGGCTTTTTTCAAGTGGATAAAACCGGTTAAAATCAGGCCGGCTTTTTTCATAACAACCCTGGCGGAAACCCATACATGACTTCTCTGACAGACTCATAATGGCTCTTGTCACGCACGTAATACTTAAAAACTTAAAAAGATGGCTGGAGAATGTTCTCTTAACCACTCTAACTTGTGAATTCCCTTATACACGTGCCCTGGATGATTTTAGTAGAGGATTTCACTGCCGTGCATTCCCAGTGAAATGGCATGCTTTCTTTGTCTTGTGTTTTCCCCTTATTTTCGATACAATGGCAAGAAACAATTACAGGTTCTGAAACTGACAAATTGATTATATGGAGTGTTAGTAAAGTGTCAGAATTGTCTTCTAGCGATAATAAGAGATGTTTTTCCGAGATCGGAAGAACACGCAGCGTTAGTGAGAGTTGAGAGCAACATAAATGACACCTGTGGCAATTGTGTACCCCGCTGAATGGAAGTGAGTAATTCCGATGCATGCCCAACATCTACTATTACAATATTCAATATCCAGCAAGGGCCAGTTCTGCCTTCTGATTTTGATCAATTGAAAATCATAGCCTACTCTAGGCCTATGTAAACTTATAATGCACTCAGTGAGACTTGTGCTGTTTCCGCATAAACATTTTCATGTGAGATAATAAAACATTGTTCCTGGAGCAGATTACGGGCAGAATTTGGCAAAAATCCAAGGTATATGCTGTTTTTATGCATGAATGCGGATTTAAGTTACTTTCAATACGCTTTTCATTAACTTATTTTTTCTTTTAAAATGCCTTCCCAGCCATAAAATATCGCAGCCCACAAAGGGTTAAGAGGGCAATAGCATAGTGAAGAATTGACATCTGTAAGGAAATTCACAATAAACTTCCCTTATCAGGTATGATTACTTCAGTACATATCACAAGCTGATTCCAACAGGCCATCTGCAATAGGTCGATTAGAGTTCCTTGCACGTCAATGTTTACGAGTTATTAATGGTTTTTACGAATTGATATTTCTCCTGGATTATAAGATCTAATGGTTTTGTACTTTTTAAAAAATAATTCTATTAAATCTCAGATTTCATGGCCTTCTTCTCAGAAATGGATAGCTAAAGCTGATTTTTCTGTTTGTTTACAACATTTCTAAAATGTTCTAGTCTCCTTGAATTTATGTTCCTTTTGGTTTGGCCTAGTAACATTTATTTTTGCAGCAGATTTTGTATACTCCAGATTTATTAAAAGGAGACTCCTTACACTAGCTTTTATTAGACTTTTAACACTGAAATTATTTAGAGGGGCCAATTTGATGGTTTCGCTGAAAATCTTTTGAAATTTGGTGTTTGCCCATGGATGGTAAGTGAACAAATTACAAGAATTCACTTGACATCAATGGACGAACAACTGATTTCAAAAGGTTTTCAATGAAGACGACATTGGCAGTCTAGAATAAATTCAGTGGGGGAAAAGGAGGGGGGGGGGGAAATTAGCAGTCTATTACTGGGAAGAAGACCATGAATTCAAGAGATGGAAAACAATTATTTATACAAGTATAAAATTACCTGGGTTGAAAGGAAAATGTACATGCATAAAAACCGTGAAAAACTCAAACTTCAACAGTGGACATCACCCATTCCCCTTACCATTACCAGATGGCCAGTGGGAATCACCTGATACTCTTTGTAACATGGTATTTAAAAAATAAAAATAAAATAAGAATACTTAATACATCAAGTTTGTGTGAAGTTTCCATAAAGAGACTCAAATCGGCTACAGAAATCATGGCTTTCTTACATATTTTACTGCGAATGCTTTCATTAAATAACATGGACAGTGGCGTTCCTAACGGGAGGGGGAGGGTCCGCCCCAATGATGCTCCATCTATATTAATAAAAATGAATTTCCAAAATGTGTGACGGAGCATCACTTGAGAATGGCTCGACTGATTAGGCTGATTCTTTTTTTGTTGTGTTCGTAATTGTCAGGACAAGGTTTGTATGAAAGAAAATTTTTTGGAAAATCCACGGTAAAAGTTGGAAATGTGAAATGAGGCAAAGTCAATTGTTTTCATAACAAAATAGAAATGTGACAAAAGAAGTATGATACTGGCACAGTTAGAGTTCTGCTGTCAAATGTTTTCATAACAAAAAACAGAAGTGTGAGTCTTGGAACCAAGCCAAATTGAAAGTGTGTATGTGTATATGTTTATGTATGTTTCCTATACAAATCTACATTTCTTGACCAATTTGCACAAAATTTTGCACACATACCCAGTTAAGCCTGAGAAGTAACGCGATGAACATTAAAATTCAAACAAATCACTCCTTCCCTTGAAAATTTATATAATTTTAGAAAATATTATATTGAAAAAATGAAATGCAATTCAATTATCATGACAACAGTGTATTGTTTACAGTATTCACATAGAGCTTTTGGAACTATATAAGGCTGGGCTTTAACAAATTCTAATGCTATCGATGTAATACATTTGTGAAAATAATTCTTGAAGAATGAAATCCACGAAAATAAAGCACCAAGTCATGCAGTCAAATAACTTTCTCTACCCTCGACATGGAAAATATCATTTTCTCACTCCACATTTTGATGTAGAATAAGCGGTCGTATTGCAGGGACAGCTTAAGGGTTTGCCATTAAATATGCTATATCAGTAGTCGGTAAAAAAATCCTATCCACTGAAACGTTATTCATAGCTGTAGGCTTTGTATTAGTTGAGAAATAGGGATGTTTATCAGAGGTCCTAAGCAAGAAAAATAAGACAAAATGGGATGGGTCATTTTCAGTATATTATGTCCCAGGTTTTTGGGAAGGAAAGTATGAAAGTGATGAAAAAATAATATTGAGATAGATAAATACACTGCTTCCCTTCTTTTAATTACTAACCTGAACCCAGGTTTCGGTGAGCCTTCCCACCATGTTCACCAGTTATACTCCATCTGACTGTTGGTCTTCATCAGCATCCTCTCGTGGGCTTTTGATGAACTTCTTGACGAGGTCATATTCCGAGGGAATCTCGAAATTCATTAGATTGTTCTTATTTTTGTGGATGTAGATTTTCTCCCAAACCGTAAGTTGTCTATGTCCCTGAATACATTTTTTCAATTCTGGTTCCAATCCTATTTGGTGACCAGTTTCCAAAACATGTGCTGCTACTGCCGATTTATCCCCTTGAGCATATTTAATGTGTCTAAGATGTTCCTTTGTTCTAGTTCCCAGATTTCTTTTTGTTTTGCCTATGTATTTCAAGTTGCAGTTGTTGCAATTGAACTGGTAAATTCCACATTTTTGTTCCTGTGGGATTTTGTCCAGGTGCGTGGATTGTATCAAATTCTTAATACTGAATCTATTTACTGGTGCCAAGGTGATGTTGTATTCCCCAAATATTTTCTTTAGTTTCCTGTCTGCAATTGGATGATATGTTATTTTTCTGTAGGTTAAATTTTCTTTCTCTGTTTTTAGGGTGGTTGTTTCATTGATTAATTTCTGTTTTTTATATTTTCTTACCTTCTTTATGACTAGGTTTTTGTCAAATCCATTGCTTTCAGCTATACACATTATATTCTTGTATTCTGTTTCATATTCTATTTTATTGAGTGGGATGTTAATCAGTCGGTGTATTAGACTATTTAGTATTGCTTGTTGGTGTCCAATTGGATTGAAGCTGTTTGCCTTAATATAACAATCTGAATGTGTCGGTTTCCTGTAAATGCCAAATTCTATTTTTGTGCCCATGTTTAATAATTTTAGATCCAGGAATGGTAGAAAGTTGTTAGTTTGTTCTTCTATTGTGAAGTTTATGGATTTGTCTTGAATATTTAGGAGTTTTAGCGAGTCTTGGATGTGTTTTTGGTTTACTACGGCCACTATGTCATTGACATACCTATGCCATATTTTGAACATATATGAAAAGGCAGATGTCACATGAGTTTCCAAAAAACTCATATAAAGATCAGCTAGGAATGGCGATAAGGGATTTCCCATTGCCAGACCTGAACTTTGTTGGTAATACTTTCCATTGAATATGAAGTAGGTTTGTTCTATACATAGGGCTGTTAGAGTGCAATATTCTGCTATCTTGTTGTTACCGAAGCCAATGGATTGTAACCATTTTTCCATGTATATTAATAGTTTATCCTTAGGGATACTCGGGAACAATGCCACTACATCGAAGGAAACTAACCTATCATTGGGGGACAGTTCAGTATCTTTGATTTTTTCCACTAATTCTATTGAGTTTTTCACACAGTTACTCTTGAATTTAGGAAAAGAATTGAATCTATTATTCAACCATTTTGCTAAACGGTAGGTGGGAGCATTTATCACCGGTCTCATCTTGTCCCCCGGTTTATGAATCTTGGGGAGGCCATGAATTTTTGGCAAAGTGGGGTTGGAAACTTTTATAAACTTCTTCTCTTTGTCCGGGATAACTGTTGAATTCCTAATAGCAGTGTCAACTGTAGAAATACATTTAATCAATGAAACAACCACCCTAAAAACAGAGAAAGAAAATTTAACCTACAGAAAAATAACATATCATCCAATTGCAGACAGGAAACTAAAGAAAATATTTGGGGAATACAACATCACCTTGGCACCAGTAAATAGATTCAGTATTAAGAATTTGATACAATCCACGCACCTGGACAAAATCCCACAGGAACAAAAATGTGGAATTTACCAGTTCAATTGCAACAACTGCAACTTGAAATACATAGGCAAAACAAAAAGAAATCTGGGAACTAGAACAAAGGAACATCTTAGACACATTAAATATGCTCAAGGGGATAAATCGGCAGTAGCAGCACATGTTTTGGAAACTGGTCACCAAATAGGATTGGAACCAGAATTGAAAAAATGTATTCAGGGACATAGACAACTTACGGTTTGGGAGAAAATCTACATCCACAAAAATAAGAACAATCTAATGAATTTCGAGATTCCCTCGGAATATGACCTCGTCAAGAAGTTCATCAAAAGCCCACGAGAGGATGCTGATGAAGACCAACAGTCAGATGGAGTATAACTGGTGAACATGGTGGGAAGGCTCACCGAAACCTGGGTTCAGGTTAGTAATTAAAAGAAGGGAAGCAGTGTATTTATCTATCTCAATATTATTTTTTCGTAATATTAACTTCCCTGTATAAACTTTCTAAAATTCTATATATGAAAGTGATATTGAATTTCTTTTTTATTCCAGCCCGAAATGGTTGTAAGGTAATATGAGAGTGAGAAATAAAAATTTTCAGGCAAGACAATACAATCTTATATAATCGGAATTTCTTTTTCTTCTTATTTGAACCCCTCCCAGGCATGGTGTGTAGAAGCAACGGAATGCAACATTCGACATGAGCCATAAAAAGCTATATCTAGCGTTTTTCGAGGGAATAGTTTGAGTGTGATACGTCGTTCTTCCTCATTTAAAATTCTGCATACATATTATATAAGGACCTAGAGTTTCAAAATCGAAAGTCCTCCATAAGTTAATTTCAAATTACAAAATACAAAACCCAGGCGACACCGGGCCTTTTAAGCTAGTCCTAATATAAAAATGAATGTTTTTCTCAAGGAAAAAAACATTTCCTAAGTTTCTACATATAAAATAATATTTTATTAAATGTATACTTTAAGCATGGGCCCACCCCATAATTAAAATAAATAAATAATAATAATAATAATAATAAAATCAGGTAAACTGATATAACAAAGTGCCAGTATGCTTTTTTAATCAGTAATAATTGCAGTTATGATATACAGAAAATACTTTTTTTTTTTTTTTTAAATAGATCTCCGAGTTAAACTCCAGATCGATTCATTAAGCAGGGCTTACGGAAGAACAAAGGTCTAAAGTTTGATTCTTAACCTTAATTCATATTGGTATACACTTATATACTAATTCTTAAAATATGTAAACATTTTACAAAATGCATTGACAATGAAATAGTACAGTAAGCCAATAAGAAGAGGATAGTTCCACCTAGCGGTATGCAGTTTTGTTCTGAGTATAGGCTTATGCAATTTTAACGCAACGCAATAACTTTAAAGCTAGTTTCTATTCGTGAAATAACATTTATAGGCTTATGTTATTCTTTAGGAATGATGTAGGTCAATGAAAGACAATGAATTCCCAGTTTTTTTAAAGAAAAATGTAATACTTATTTAAGCACATTGACAAAATAGGACACAAGAATGGAATAGGCTCAATTTAACACAATTGATAATAATAAAAAAAAATTTTGCTTCAGGGTGGACTCGAACGTGATATCTCTTGATTACTAGACAAGCATCTTACCCCAAGACCAAACTACACTACGACATTTGAGTGTCCAATACCATTGTCGTAGCTCACAGAAAAGAAAAATCACCGTATTTCGAAATTAGGCTATATTTCGAGCCTTCTAGTTATCTTATGTTACAATATAGAATAATTTCATTCATTGGTAACATAATATTCGCGATATTCTAGTCATAAATGCGAATTTGGCCCTCACTAAAGCAGAGTACCAACTTAACCAAATTCTCAGAAGTTAATGTTTTTATTTATTAAGAGGTCAGGGATTATAAATCTGACATAGGCTGAAGTAAAATTCAATGCTTTAATCTAATTGTAATCAATTTTAGCAAAATAATTAGTCATTATACAACAGCATTTCGTCTATAATCGTACATATGGGAACATTTGTTTTTCATGTAGGAGTCAACTGTCCATGGCAACTGAAGGAAGCTTTATAAGCTGTCATTAATTGATGACGCTATAAGAAAGAACCGAGAATTTGATTTTGCATTTGAAGAAGGTGCCTTCTTTTTACCCTCCTTTACTAAAGAAGGTTTCGACAGGAATTGAAGGGTTGTACCAGAATTACCCTTTATTTACCTTAGTTACGGGACTCGCCCGCTGATTGGTTGGCCGCGAGCCAATCAAAATGCTTCGAAATGAACCAAAATATTATAATTAATTTGACTGATAATTACTCTTTATTTCGGTACTGGACAACCGATTAGGTCCAAATTCAATAGGCTTATTGCCATGATTGTTATAAATAAGTATATGAAGTTTCATGAAAATCCGATAAAGCGTATTTGAGTTACCGCGCCTTTTCTTATATGATACCATAAAAGGGCACTAAATTGGGTATTATTCCGGTACCGGCCAACCGATTTGGTCCAATATCAACAGACATCTTCCCATAGACATTATAAATAGGTATTCCAAGTTTCATGAAAATCCGATAAAGCGTATGTGAGTTATGGCGCCTTTAAAATATACACTAAATTGGGTTTTACTCCGGTACCGGTGAACCGATTTGGTCCAATTTCAATAGGGTTCTTCCCATGGACATTATAAACGCGTGTACCAAGTTTCATTAAAATTCGATAAAGCGTATTTGAGTTAGAGCGCGTACAGACACACGGACGGACGGACGGACGGACGGACAGACATTTTTCGTCCCCCACACAATCTCATAAAGTACCATACTGGCACTTAATAAAACTGGTACACCAAAAGTAACAAAATGCCTAGTATATAAAAAAATAATTTAAGTAGCTATCTTTCATGAGATAATTAGACAATTTTCTGAAGTAAAAGCTAGAAAAAGACAATTTTAAAAGGTGACTATTACAAATATTCTGAATTAATAGAATCCAGAGTTTTGCTAAATTATTGTCTGACTCTCCCACTAAAATTAAAACTGTTGTTTGTTACCATAAAATTTAATTTGAACTCTTATTTTGCGATATTTAAACATAACCTTTTTTCTTTCTTTCATTTCATTACTTTTTAATTACGCACACATTTCTATTTTGCTAATCAGTTAACTTAATATTATTGAACAAATTTAATAAATAAATACAATAAATACAGCATGAGTTCGCTCCCTTATTCTATTATTTTTTCCACGGAGACGATCAGAAAGACAAAAAAGGCTAGCCATACAAAAAGAAGTAAAAAATAGCAGTGTTGGCAGCTTTTGTTGGAGGGAGAGGGGCCCCAAGTGGTCTAGTTACGCCACTGAACATGGAGTAAACATTCATATTCAGTTTTTGTTATGACTGGTGAGACCTCCTTCAACCCAGGTAGTCTTATAGGTCCCTTTCTGACGAGAGGTTGCCCTTCAAATGCTAGGAGCAGGAACAACTTCAACACAAAAATTACCAGTGTTTATGTTGGAAGCCCAAAACTGAATTAACACTTGATATTTTAGGAGCAACTATGAGGTAAGCGTGGGAATAATATTTACTAAATTACAGTGAATTAGTAACTATTACAATACTTACGAACTTTGGCTGCGACAGGCATATAATGATGTCCACAATAATGAATTCGTTTTGTTTTTGGATCATATAGTTTAAAGAATAGTAAAACATCTGAGTCCTTGTCAAATGCCGGTAGAGACTGAAGCCCTGAGTCAGGAGGAACGACTTCCACAAACACATTCCAAGGATTCTGATTCTCAGCCACATCCAGCACAGGTTTGTGTAGGTCAGTCTCCAGATCAATTAATGTAGGGCGGCAAGTCTGGTTTGAACGGTAACTAAAAGGCCAAGGCCTGATTTGCTCGATGGGATATTTCTGTAATGAAAGTAAATATCTTAAGTGATTCATGCAAATAATTACAACCACATTACAATTTTTAAATGAAGGCATTTTAATCGTTGAGAAACTAAACTAAGACAATTATTTTTACTTACAAGACTATCAGCTAATGTTTCTAAGAGTTCTTGCAATGTTGTTTGTTTGCGGACTCGAAAGTTCCTGTACAATGCTCGATCAGGATCATACAGGTCGTTTCCTTGGTGGCCATCAAAGCTATCTTCCAGTAATACTTGTACTGACATATATAGATGAGCCTCGTTTCGTTCTTTACGTCTGATCTGTTCCATTCTCTTTTCTTCCTGCAGTCTCTCAACAAGCTGTCACAAAAAAAGACCAATCAAAAGTATTAATATATTTTAAAAGCCCATGTTCTGATAATGACGCTACTCCACAGTTAAAGTAGCTCTTGTTCAGTCAGTCTTCATCATATGGGTACTTAAGAAATATACAGTTAACACATTCGCTACTGACTACCTGCCAGCTCTTTAAATGCCCCAGCCCAGGGATTTTTAAATGGCCATTTAAACATACACCTGAATTTACAGTACCTCGGTATTTTCAGTTTTTCTTGAAAACTATATGAAATTATTGCATAAAAATTTTACATACTTTCAGGAAGACTTCTGTGTTTGTTGAGTGGCCGCGGAGCTGCAGCAGACGGGATTAATTCAACACCACAATCATTGTTGAATAATAATTTGTCTATCTCTTCACCTGATAATGGCCTACGCCTATAATCACATTTATCTCTTTTGTCACTGCACACGGAATTACCACTAAGCCTAATGCTAGCCATTCTTCACGCTACTGACCGGCGATGGGAAACTGGTCTTCAAAAGCACATGGAATTCTTTTGTTGTCAGGAGGTCAACGACATAATTTTAGGGTTTCTGTAAATCCAGCAAGTGTATTCACCCACCATCTATTGCCTTAAATGGAAACTAGCAAGTGTATTCACCCCCCTATCTTTGCCGTAAATGGAAACTACGACCTTCACCATTTCCTTGAAGAAATATACAAAAAAATTGGCGCGGGCGCTTAAACGCCAGCTGGCGTGGACGGGAGGGAAGTGCAGGCTTTTCTTCCACGCCAAATGGCGTGCACGGTAGCGAATGTGTTAACACACATCCTCCATGAATTTATCATAGGTAATACCACGAGACTGTGCAGCAGGAGCGAATTTATCTGATGAAACTCATCAACTCGAGTTGGATTTATTAAGACTATTCCATGAATAAAAATGTAACAGATTATACAAATAATACAGTGGAACCTCGTTAGCACGTTCCTCATTACCACGTTTTCCCGCATAGTACGTCGATTTTTGGAAGTCCCGGTCCTAATCTTAATAATACATGTTTAAATGTTTCTTTAACACGTTTTGGTTTAATGCTTAGTACGTTCCTACTTGGCTCGCCAACCACACTTTCCCAAACATAAGCCTTGTCGGGCATCCGATTGTGTAATCTCTATCTAAGAATTCTTGTACTCTCTGGTGTCCAAGTCTCAACCTTTGCTCCATGGGACCAATCATCAGCCATTTTGAAGTTTGCTTCTCATTGATCATTTTGACTTGGCGCTGATTTTGCAGTCACCTGTTAAGGCCGCCATTTTATATCGTAATAATTTTGAGGTAGTGAATATATTTTAAATTTCTTATGGTTCGTGTGGTGAGGAGAAGAAAATATTAGAATGTTTGAAGAAATGTATGCCAAAAAAGCAGATCGTGCTTCTCACGTCGGTATTGGATCGCATTTCATTAGCTATTTGTGGCTGTGAACAAGACTGGGTATTCTACTGTTTACGGAACACTGGCACGTGTGAAATTTTGCACATTACAATATTTTATGTTTGGTAATAGATTGTGGAGTGCAACTTGTTTCATGTGTGATTTTTCAGAATAAAATAGATGCTTTTTTTGTGAATTTCGTCTGATTTTTCATTAAATATGACGTTTTTTTTTTCAAATAAAATTGTTAGGCCTATGTATTCGTTTACATAATATAAATCTCGGGTAACTAATGGCTTGGCATAGAAGCACCTGTGTGTCACTGTGGGTATTTCTGAGCCATTAGGATGCACTTTTGGGTGGTTCTGAGCAACTTAGAAAACATAGGCCTATCTACATATTCCCTACGATTTTTAAAAAAATTTCAGTAGTACGTTTTCCCGTTTAAGATGTTTATTTTTTTCGGTCCCATAAAAAACGCGTTATCGAGGTTCCACTGTAATTACTTTCGTGCTTTGTTATATAAAAACAAAACTAAAAGCTGCAAGATTACGGCATGTTATGAATCAACCAACCATCAATCGATTCGAGTTACCATGTTGTAACCAATGCTACCAATGGTGCATATACGACACAGTTAACTTCATTTAGGTAAGCTAACAGCAGAACAGAATAAAAGCACACCAACTGGCTTGCAATGAATCGAAACTGTTTTTTAATTAATTACATTTATATTATTGCAATTTTCAAACAGGTTTTGTTACATAAATTATGTTTTTATTGTGTTCACTTGCAGCATGTGACATATTAATCACCGCATGTTGATGCTTTGGTATCCAGTAAAGAGCCGATGATTTTTTCAGATAAAATTGCACTCTCATATTAATAGCAAGCATTTTATAAGATAAACAATTGTGACTGGTCCATATCTGAGGAATTGCTGAATGTTATTGGTCAATATTAAACATGCAGCGTATTAGTGGAATAGTCCATGTAAATAAATTAATATAACAATGACAATAGACTGTCAGACTGATTAATTTCATTAACCATTCAATCTGTTTTTAAATGTTAAAAGGCCTCAACAAATCTATTTTCTTTCATAACACACATCTATTCTAAAGTCAAGAGAAAGTAAATTCTAATCCGGCATTCACTTCTGTCAGTACGAAAAATCTCAAATCTCGCTACACAGATCACCATGGGATTTAAACCCACACTTATCCAAAAGGAAGTCCATGTCACAGCATTGTCTCAGATGCACTTAAAAAATCCCCCACTTTTGTACTAATGTCCATGTTTGTGATGTAGAGCAGGTTGTACAAGGATTAGTACACGAATATCCTGCACTGGGTTTAAAGTATCTCCAGTCGATGTGTATCTCAATATCAAATGTTGATTGCGAAAGAGCCCTTTCAGCATACAATGATATTGAATGACATTAAATGTGCACAAATGTGTATAAGATGAGTTACTCAGAACAAAACTTATGAAGTGATAAATGTCTTTCTATACACTTTTCAACATGGTACCGACCACACGGTTTGTTGCACAATTCACACATGCATTCCAGGTTTGGTTCATGGAAGCTCTTCGTACAGCAAACCTTGTGGTGGAATCCATGGATTGCATATCGCGTTTAGGATGTGTCTCATGTCGTAATTAGGTTGTGTCCACTCTCTCGTACACATGGCCTCTGTTGTGTAGAACTCGCTGCAGGTGTCGTTTCTCTTCTCCTGTAGCCCTTTGAGCGTTGTCTCGTATGAATTGGTAATCGGTAAGAGTAGCTGGTGTCTATTATCTTCAATGAAGAAGGTCTCTTTCATTAGGACGTACGTCATTCTCGATGGTGCCGTTTTTCCGACTCCCATCACTCTCTTCATGAAGCGAGCTTTCACCGTTTCTATTTGTGCCATGTCTCTGTTTTTAAGTTTGTCCCATATTATATTCATTCCATATGTTACTATTGGGGTTATGACTGTCTTGAACAAGGCCATTGCTGTTTCTGTTGATAGTTGCTGAAGATGGTTGATGCTGTACATTGCTCTAATTGCTGCTGCTACTTTTTGCTGTACATGTATTCTGAAGGATTTTGTGGTTGTTTGGAGTGTGATGCCTAGGTAGGTGAACTGCGACACGACTTCTAGTGGCTCGCCGAGTAGAGTTAGTCTGTCATTTTCAGTGGCCTTTCCTCCCTTTCTGAAGGTCATCTGCTTAGTTTTTTGATGATTTATTTTCAAGCAGTTTTCATTTGCCCATTTTTCAAGTTTGTTTAGTGTGCATTGTAGTTCCACTTTGTTGGATGATCCCAGTACCATGTCATTGGCGTACATTATGATCGATGTCATGCTGTCCTTGGTGATATCTACGATGTCTGCTGTCATGATATTGAAGAGCACCGGGCTGATGGGGTTGCCTTGCAGTACACCATTTGTTTGCTTTATTCTATTTGAGAGCGTGACCTCGTCGTATAATTGTACGTAATTGTAGTCCAGGATGCTTGACACAATTGTTGTTAGTGGGCTTGAGTCTTCTAAGAGGAGTCTGAGTTTTTGAAGGAGTATCTCTCTATTGATGGGGTCGAACGCTTTCTTGTAATCAATGAATACTGCAAAGTATTTTTTTTATTGTGTCTTAAGGCGTCTTCAATCTGCTCAATGAGGTAGTTCGCCGCTTATAGTGTGCCTCTGCCCTCTCTGAAGCCACATTGGCACTCCGGTGTGTGTCTATCCACTGTGGTTGTGATCTTGTTCGTTAATATTTTTGTAAATATTTTGAATGCAGCGTTTTCGAGTGCAATACCACGATAGGAGTCTGGGTTGTTGGAATCTCCTTTCCCTTTATATAAGATTTTTATGATTGATGTCCTCCAGGCTTCTGGGATTTTTCCTAAGCTTATACATTTGTTGTATAAGTTGTGCCATAAGTCTTCCATTAGATGCAGTGATTGTTTTAAGTGTTCAGCATAGATGCTGTCGGGACCTGCTGCTTTCTTGTTCTTAGCTGAAGTTATGGTGTGAATTATCTCTTCTTTAGTGATGCACAATGATATTCTGTCCCATAAAAGAACTAATCTTACAGCAGGGAACTTAGAAATCATGATTACTTATTTCAATGAACAGGCTGAATTAAACATTTTTAAAATTAAAATTAGTACAGTAATATTTGGCATCATATTTCACCGCTTTGAGCCTAATTTTTATAAAGACATTTGTAAGTTTTATTTACTGTAAAATCGTCTACCTACTAATAACGCAACAGAATTGAATCATGTTTTATTTTCGTAGTTTTCCATTTTCTTACAATGTGTTCTGTTCTTAAATATCAACTTTAGATTGCACAGTAAATAATGCAAATTTGATTTACTGTCGCTTATGGAACTGTTATCCATTGGCCTTCATGGCTTGATTGGTAAGCCGTGACTTAGGGCAACTTGTGTATTCAAGCAGCTTCATTTTTACAAGAAATGACTTCTCTCTATAAATGATATGTCATTCAATTTGGTTTTGCATGTACAGTCGGTCAAATAAAAAACGTCGGGACTCGTATGCAGTTAAAATTAAAGTTTTAACGCATTAGTTCACAAGTTTCCTATAAAAAACATAAAATACAGGTCATTTTCGGAACATATGAGGCCATGCGACAGGAGGGGAAAAATGAACAACGCGGAAAGCGCAACACACGATATTCAACTTAATGCATTGTCATAATTCATTTTGCTTTGTGTCATCGCCACATACAAATGTTAAAGTGAGAGAAAGTGTAGTTAGGGCTGTAATTGACCTGCATTTTTCGGCCTCTGAAGCAGCGAGAAGGTTCCATATATATGAAAGAGCAGCTCAGAAGTAGGAATGTCACTATAATGCGACCAGAAGTTTTCATAGGAAACGTGGATCTGCGGAAGGCCGCGTATTTCGATGCTAGATTGGTTGCAGAAGTTGAGCGTAAGTTATTGATTTTGCACTACAAGTACCGGTATTATAAAATAAAATCTTTAAAAAATGCTCCTTGAATAAACATATTCCTCGCGAATCTATTAATTATTAGTATTATAAAAATTTGCAACCAAGAATATGGTGGATTTGAGGCATATAGCCACAGCCTTCTATACATGTTTATTTTGACTAAATAATCAAGAAAATACATGGATAGACAAGAGGCATGTGTGAACCTAACCTTAAGTCTTCCTGTACATGCGCATATGCTCGTTCATGATACTTTATAAAATAACGCCCGACGTTTTTTATTTGACCGACTGTACCCTAAAAATCACCAGGTTTGTTTAAAACCCCAGAATGCAAGGAAATAACAGGTTCAAGTGACTTGGTGTGGAAGGCATTAAAACAGCAAGTAAAATTTAAAATCTGACTTCCCATTTTATCATCACATCGTTCAGAAACAAAATATTTAACTTTCCATTTTACTTCACAAAATGCATTACTGTAAAGCATTAGATTGCTTGCAATTCAAGTGTTCACATAATGGTTAAGTCATCATGATTTTGATTTGCGACTATGATAACAGTAACAGCAGTAAGTAAACCCTACGCGCTGTAAATTCAGTGCTCACAGTAGTATATGATTGGTTACAGTTTCGCACCATTTCAAAACCTGTACATTCAGGTTAGTTTTGAAAATGGATTTTAACACATCAACAGCCTAAATCTAATTTTAGCATGTATATAATGTTATTACAGTTTTCAGGAGATGCAAAAAACACACATACAAGGTATATGTATTAATGTTGTAATAGATCTTTGAACACGTTAAAATATCTCTAGGAAGAAAACGTTCAGCTGAAAGGCAGTCTGGAATAAATTAAAATAAAATCAGGGTACTGATGTAACAAAGTGCCAGAATGCTTTTGTTTAATTAGTTATAATTGCGATTATGATATGCAGAAAATAAGTTTTTTTAAAAACTGATTTCTGAGTTAAGCTCCAGATCGATTCATTTCGCAAGGCTTATGGAAGAACAAAGGTCTAGTTAAAAAAAAAATCCGATTAAAATTGTCGAGCATCAGCAGAACTGTACAGATTTGTGATATCTTGACAATCGCACACTCACATAAAAATGGAAAAGTCAAATTGCCCGGCTATGGGATTTGAACCAGGGACATCCAGAATGCAAGTTCAAGACTTTACCATCTTGGCAACCTCACTCAGTTTAACAGTCTAGTTTGATAAGTGTATGTGAAGGAATAGGGTTATTTGTTGAAGCTAAATGAATTGGAACTTCCAAAGCCGTATATGAACACTCAACAATATGTTATCATGATAACTGATTTGCATCTGATAAACTCTTTCTAATATATTACTATAAAATAGGCGCTAAATTTGGTTTTACTCTGGTACCGGTCAACCGATTTGGTCCAATATCAATAGGCTTCTTCCCATGGGAACGTTATAAATGTATATACCAAGTTTTATGAAATATAAAGAGTATTTGAGGTTTTGCATGTACAGGCACACGGACGGACAAACAAGACATTTTCTTGTCCCCCACACTATCTCATAAAGCACCATTCTGGCACTTAATAATTTGCAGTTCAAAATGTGATTCAGAAATATACGAGTTATTAGCTTAGAGTTTGGTGCAACCAATAGTTACATGTTATGAGAAAGAAGGGTATTAGTAGAATGGTAACAGAACAATTAAATATTCTATCAAGCATAGCATTAGCACCACTGGATATTTTTCCCTCCACTTGCAATACGATTTTCTTGGTCATGTTTAACAGAAGTACAGGGAAATCCAATGAACTAAGAACCAGCGGCAAGGTGTTTTTCCACTCGGCATGCAATCAAGGTCATGCTACTGATGTTGGATGAGGCCTGGATCCACCTTCATGGATATGTGTTATTGTTTTTGGAGGTCTGACAAAACTAGTATGTGCCATGAGGGGAAAACAATTTATAGGGACCATATTTTACGAGGCAACAGTTGATGCCCCCACCTTTTACAGAATTAACAGACGGGGAGCATGCCTTTGCCTTTTAACAATAAGGCTCTGCCACGACATACTGTCAATACTGGAAGTGCATTTGGGGAGGACAAAATTATTAGCTGAGATTTGTGGCTCCCTGCGACTTTGATCTCTGAGGTAAATCCAAACACAGTACAAAAGACAAACCCATACACCCTGGAAGAATTAAAACAAAATATCTTCCAGAAAACTGCTAGTATTTCGCAACATGAGCAACAGAGAGTGATGGATGGTTTCTAGCAATGTAAAACATATAGTGTTGGACACTATTTGATAGGTAATTTCTTTAGTTTTAAAACTAGCTATAAAGGTATTTTATGCCATCTACTGACAGAAAGCTAGAACTATAAGGAAAAAGGAATTGGTGATTCAGCTCGTCTGTCAGCCGTGATGGTATGAATAATCGCGTACTTGAGCATGTAAGGGGATGAAGAGGTGCCAAAAATGTATAGACAATGACGGTGGCCAGTTTCCGCATTTCCTTTCATAATGTTGGTAAGTAAAGCCTTTAGAATCATCCTATAATAGCCTAATAAACAAATATTGTAACTGGGATTCACAGTGAAGTAATCAAATACTTACATGTGTAAGTCATTACTTATATAGTGAAGTTGAATGAAAAACAGAATTAATTGTGTGTACTGTAATAGCCTTGCGTAAACTGCTGGCAAATTTAGCAATATTCCAAAATTAAAAAAAAACGATATAATTATACAAAAATAACACTGATATGATTGACAGGTTGAAATTTTCCCTTTTAAATGGTGCATAATGATATTAAATGCATGGACAGAATCTTTACTTCCAATAATATCCACACTTGACAAATTAGCGATAAAAAAAATTGTAACATTGAATTCTGGATCAGAAGTGTATTTTTTTATTATTTTAATTCAGCTATGTTTATACTCCTTTCAGCTTCGGGGCCATACCAGGAGTTTAGGATCTGTGTCTACACCATAGGTGAGCAACTGAGGGGAAAAGTTTTAGTCCCCATCCCTTGCTGTGACGTAAGAAACCTGTTCTTCATGTTCAGTGTCACGTCGAAACTGCTTTATGGTGACGTCAAGGGCGACTGTAGTGGGAGAAATTCCCCTACCGCACAGTGACACGATGTGCCACAGATGCGCACCCATGGTCTACACAGTAGGGTAGGCCATGGAATTACTGACTGTCAATTATTTCTATTATTGGTGTATTTTATGGAGTAAATTTTAACTTATATTAATTTAAATGGATAATGGCCATGTCGCCCTTTAGAATTATAGAATTAACCATTAACATGATTAGCAATCAAAGTGTTAAACATAGTTAAGAAAACTGTTGTATGGCTGCATCAGTGCCACTCTATGATAGCTGCAGACGGCGTGTGCTGCCATCGTGAACTGGAAAAGCACCTTGCTTAGCTGATCAAAGTCCATTCAGAATGAACTACTCGACTGCTTGTAGGAGGTGAATCAGGGTAAGGTTACAGAAAAATAGAAGGAGGCAAGTTACACTTCTATTATGATGAATGAGAATACTGATGTACCTAAAGATATTAAGCTAACTTTAGTTCGTAGATATAAAAGAAATGGCCTTGTACATGAGCAATTTTGGGAATTTTTAATACCAATAATCAAACTGCCACATCAATCTTAGAATGTATCTTGAAAGATGTAGATAGAATTTTCAAGGGCAATCGCAGGAAAATAAAGTTCTGGCATACAATGGTGGCAACAAGTGAAAAAAGCACTGTCCGCTTGCTATGTTCATCAAAATGCTCATCATATTATAAATTTGATAATGGAGATTGCAGCTTCATAAAATCAGTCTGCAAGAGTATTATTCTGTAGTCTCAGTGCCTAGCAGCATTAGAGACAGGTGTAGCCCATCAAATTCCTGGCAGGTTTGCAACAAGATGGAATTTTAAATCATGTTCTGTGAACGTGATAAATGAGTACAGGGAAGCCTTAGCTGATTGTCTATGGGAGCTAGAAAGTTCACTGTCAAACAAAACAGTACTAGAAGCTTATGGCTTCTGTCATAGTTTGGAGGAAGAAATGTTTGTTTTTTGGCTTACTTTTCTTTTTCAGGAAATAATGCCTCATTTCGACATTTTGCACAATCATATGCAGGCATGGAAGACCAATGCTGTGAAAACTCATAATGCAGCCCAAAATTACAGTTGAAACAGTGCAAAGTACAGAAAACGATAATTTCAGAGCCAGTTTAACCCTTTCACTGCTAAAGCCAATCCTTCAGCACGCATCACTACTGGCCAAGCTATTGTGGGATATATCTGATGCACCACTTTGCTTGTCAATAGACAAAATATATTTTCAGTGAGAGGGATTCCAACTGAATCAGCATGTAGTGTCATCAGTTGTCTAATTCCTGACATCATAGTTCCCTGTTCTTTGTATACTGCTGCCATCTGCAGATAAATACTTCAGGCAATGTATTGCACTGTCCATTGTCTATTTATGATTACAACAGAGATTCACAAAATAATTCAGCACCACCAGTTTGCACAGTGAATAATGTTAAGTCAACAGATGCTGCAAATCTGCTCGATTTGGAAAATTCTCAACTATTTCCTAAATGTTTTCCGAAAGAGAACTGAACTTAGTGGCTGAAAGGTATAAAGAAACAGAAAAAAGAGCAAAATGCGGACAGAACTCAGTATTCTGTATGAGTGTTCAGATTTTAGGCAGGTTGAAGGTGCACTCCCACTCTTGCAAAACCGTTTAGTGCGGTAATATAAATTTTTAGAGTAAACTTGGAAAATACAAATTTGTAATTCACCCACTCTGCCATCTTCCCATGATCTGGGCTGAAGAGAACAAAAACTTTTTAAATCTCTGGAGTTCTCAAGGCCAGCCTCTGCTATCAGATGTATTTAGGCATTCTATTACTTCTGCTGTTGTGTAACTAACTGCTCTTACCATGTGAAGATGTTTCTCTCCACTTTCTACACCAATTTAGGCAGGCTACATCACAAAATGAAAATCAGACCCCGAAAGCAAAAAACTGATGTTGGAAATTTTTTCCTTTGTAAATCACACAATTACTGACTGGAATAACCTACCTGCAAAAGTTTTTCATGACAGTCCTCTACGAGTGAAAACATTTAAAAACAAGCTGACACATATTTAATTAGTAGCTAGATGATAATTTAGAATAAATTAGGAATTACTCAGTAATGAGCTACGATAGGGTTAATTAGTGTTTTTGTTATTGTTGTTTGTTTTCTTTTCCCTCTCTTTGGTGTTTCTTTCTCTCGTTCTGTAAGCTATGCTTATTGTAATTCTAGCTGTAAGTTATACTTATTGTAATTCTAACTGTAGTTTTTTGTTCTGCCACCGGGCAATTTGCCCAATTGCAGAAATATATACAATACAATACAATTAGCCGAACTTTCTTTTTTACACAGGGTCTCTGTGAATGAATGGGGAATGTCCGTAAGTACTGTATTTAATCCTCTGTAACACCTATAACACCCTAATTTTCTAAAATCTTTCAAATGACCAGGTAGGAAGTGCAACATTTCAGTGCCACCCCCCCTGGCACTTGCTGTGGTGTGTACAGTAGTGAGCACATGGAAAATGACTAAATTTTAAGGCATCGTTCAAGCACAGTGTATTAGAATACGCTGCAGAAAGCTAAGCGAGAGAATAAAAAGTGCAGCCATGTATTTGTTATCGGCATAACCAGAAAGACAAATTAACAGAAGCAAGAAAAATAAATAAATAAATCATAATAAAAGTAAAATTCGAAATCTCTCCACAGTGAAAATAAAGGGAAATACGAAAATGTGGACATGAAAGTTCTGTAGTGGGTTACAAAAACGAGGGTAATGCTGTAACTTACAAAATGATGAAATTTAAAGCACATGAAATTACACAGAATCTTGGTTTTGTGGTACAGGTTGGGCAAAAGGCTTTATGTGCTGGAATGGACTAAATTTGCAAGAATATCACTGTACCAGCAGCTTCTATCAGATTATAATGATAAAGCAATCAAATTTCACTGCTTTGTCACAAGACTTCAGCAAGAGCATCAGATTCTCTTATCTCAAATTGGAAACAGCTGATCAGATGCCATTGTTCTTTGATATGCCGCCGATGCAGCAAGGTTATAATGAAAACTGCTGGAAATGAAAAATTACGATGCACTGTGATGTTAACAGTGACCGCTGATGGTAGAAAGCTTCTGCCAGAAAGCTTAATGAGGGGTAGTGTAAGCCCTTTGGCTTCTCAACACTGTGATCTTAATAGAAAACCTTCATACATATTTTGTTGCTTCAGCTTGGTGCAAATGATTATCATTCACCAGGCAAGACTGAGTTTCTACGAATGGTGCATTCAGAGAATTTTTGGGAAAAAAATGTTTAAAGAAGTTTTAGCTCTTAGTATACGCAAATCATGTACAAAATTGGACCCATTATTGAGAAAATTGCCAAAAATGAAATTTTCTTAATGTAAAGTGGCATTAAAAATAACAAAGTTGTTGCCAATCTTTGCGTATAATAAAAGTATAAAATTTTACTTTTATACTATTTTTTCTTTCTCGAGCTTTGCTGTTTACAGACACACATATATTTTATTTAACTATTTTTGGGAATTACACAGTGAAGTGGTATTGAATTACATAAAAACCTTTGTTATTACATACATGCTTCACTAAATATTTACCTGTTTTTATCAGGACAGATCTGTTTCCGCCATGGCGGAAACAGATCTGTCCTGATAAAAACAGGTAAATATTTAGTGAGGAGAACAGCTGACGATGGCCATGAGAATGGCGGAAACAGATCTGTCCTGATAAAAACAGGTAAATATTTAGTGAAGCATGTATGTAATAACAAAGGTTTTTATGTAACACATATATTTGTTTCAAAAAATAGTATTTTTGGACTTAGGAGACTTCAAAACGTGTATTTACGGTGACTATTCAACTCATACACCGCGTGTCTCACACTGACCAATAACGTTTAGCAATTCCTTGGATACAGATCAATCACGGCCGTTTATCTTGCAATATTCTTGTAGGAATCGCGAGGATGGTGTTTTATCGTGATAAAACCGTCTGCTCGTTACTGGAGACGCAAGTATCAGTGTGCAACGATTAATAGTCAGATGCTGCCACTAAGCGGCATGAAAACAGATTATGTTATACAACATAACTTGTTTGGAAATCAAAATAAAAGAAATGTACATTGATTAAGAACACAATTTTGATTCAGTGCAAGCCAGTTCGTGTGCTTTTATTCTGCTTTGCTGTTAGCTTACCTGAATGAAGTTAACTATGTCTTATATGCACCATTGGTAGCACAGATTACAACCATGGTAGCTCGAATTGATTCATGGAAGGTTGATTCACAGTACGCCGTGATCTCACAACTGTTAGTTTTGTTTTTATACAACAAAGCACAAAAGTAATCATTATTTATATACAGTGGAACCTCGTTAGCACGTTCCTCATTACTACGTTTTCCCGCATAATACGTCGTTTTTTGGAAGTCCCGGTCCCAATCTTAATAATTACATGTTTAAATGTTTCTTAACACGTTTTGGTTTAACGCTTAGTACGTTCGTATTTGGCTCGCCAACCACACTTTGCCGAACATAAGCTTTGAACGCCCATCCGATTGTGTGATCTCTATGTCAGAATTCTTGTACTCTCTGGTGTCCAAGTCTCAATCTTTGCTCTATGGGACCAATCGTCAGCCATTGCAGTTTGCTTCTCATTGGTCATTTGACTTGGCGCCGATTTATCAGTCAGCTGTTAGGCCGCCATTTTATATCGTGATAATTTTGATGTAGTGAAATATATTTTAAATTTCTTACGGTTCGCGTGTTGTGAGGAGAAGAAAATATTAGAATGTTTGAAGAAATGTATGCAAAAAAGCAGATCGTGTTTCTCACGTCGGTATTGGATCGCATTTCATTAGCAAATTGTGGCTGTGAACATGGCCGTGTACACGACTTCATAATCTTCTGTTGACAGAACTGGCACGTGTGAAATTTTGTACAATTACACTTCCAGTTATTTTATGTTTGTTAATAGATTGTGGAGTGCAACTTGTTTCATGTGTGATGTTTTAGAATAAAGTGGATGCTTTTTTGTGTGAATTTCGTATGGTTTTTCATTAAATATGGCTCCCATACATTCCTTCAATTTTTGCAACTTTTGTTTAATTTTTTCAAATAAAATCATTAGGCCTATGTATTTGTTTACATAATTTAAATCTCGCATAACTAATGGCTTGGCACAGAAGCTCCTGTGTGTCAATATGGGTATTTTTGAGTCATTAGGATGCACTTTTGAGTGGTTCTGAGCAACTTAGAAAACATAGGCCTATCTACATACTCCCTACGATTTTTTTTTTTTAATTTTCAGTAGTACGTTTTCCCTTATAAGACGTTTATTTTTTTCGGTCCCTAAAGAAACGTGTTAACGAGGTTCCACTGTAATCCGTTACATTTTTATTCATGGAATAGTCTTAATAAATCCAACTCAAGTTCAATAGTTGCATCAGATAAATTCACTTCTGCTGCTCAGTTGCAAATCTATCGATAAACTCAACTCTCATGGGATTACCTATGAAAACACAATACCAAATTTTGGGGTCAAACACAATATATATATATATTTTTGTTTTTTTTTTTTGCCTATAGTACCTACGGTATGGGTAGAGGAAGTAAAGAATAAACATACCTAGAATAGTGATTGGATTATAAAACTTGCATATTGTAAAAATAAATGCCACCAAATTAGTTTCAGGCGGAAACGTCACGATAGATAATGTGAGTTTGAGTTTTATCCACTGACTACAAATTACTTTCTTGTGTTTTTTATGAATGTTATAATATTTCAGTGGAAAATATGGACCAACGAATTTTAAATAAATTAGTAATAACATTGAAATAGAGCAATTTTCCTTAAAAAATAAAATAAAATAATTTTCACAGATCTCTAGTTACACGTGTACTTTCAGTCATGGAATGCAACTTGTTTCATGTTTTATGATTCAAAATAAAATCACATGCTTAATTTGTGAATTTCTTCTGTTTTTTCATTAAATATGGCTCCCATACAGTCCTTTCACTTTTAGCAAATTTTCTTCAAATTATCAAGCCATTTTGTTACATAGATCTATCATAACCAGGGTCTGGATTTTGATGACCAAAAATACTTTAAAATGACTGCAAAAATAGAAGAAGAAAAAATGACCCAAAAAGTAAAAAATAAAAAAAAAATATAAAAAAAGAAAAATAATAAAAAAAAATTGTCTGGAAATTCATCACACTTGTCTATTCTAGATTTATGTTGTTGGTCCAATTATAGGCTTGTAATTAGTTAATTAAATAGGTTAAATGCAAACAGCAAACACCATCTTTTTGCATCCAAATTAAAATTTAAACAAGATCTATTTATTTATGCTTATTTAGAGTACTAATAATATTCAATGTAAGTAAATGCAGAAAAAACTCTATATAATGCGCAAGGGCGCCCATACCCGGGGGAAAGGAAAAAATTCTATATTAATATTATAGTCTGTTTTTTTCTTTTAAGACAATTATTTGAAAGTCAGTAGAGACATAAGTTTGCAGAAGTTTTACCATATCGACACCATGGAAGCAGAATCCACACTGGATTAGAAAAGGGGATCCTGGGGGTTTGGACCCCCAAAAATCAAAACCTAAAATTCTATTTTTGTATTTTAAAAAAATTAATAAATTAAACAATTTTTGTGGGTGTGTCAAATATGATATAGCAGTTATTTTGTTTCCATAACATAATGAGTAGGCCTGTTATTTCCATTGTTATTTAACTTTTCTTATAAATAGTAATGAGTATTATAACTTAGGTTTGTTTAAGTTCGCATGTCTTAGAGTATGGTAAACAAATTTCCTAACTAGTTTTTCAGAGCTAAAATAGCGTAAAATGTTATTTTAATTAGTTCAGTATTTAAAAATTTTCCGGGGTGGACCCCCGACTTAGGTAATGATTTCTTGTTTACGTTGGTATGTCTTAGAGTATGGTAAATAAATTTCCTAACTAGCTTTCAGGGCTAAAATAGCATAAAATTTGATTTTCATTAGTTCAGTATTTAAAAATCTTCCGGGGGTGAACCCCCGACTTAGGTAACAATTTCTCGTTTAAGTTGGCATATCTTAGAGTATGGTAAATAAATTTCCTAACTAGCTTTCAGGGCTAAAATAGCATAAAATGTGATTTTCATTAGTTCAGTATTTAAAAATCTTCCGGGGGTGAACCCCCGACTTAGATAAGAATTTCTCGTTTAAGTTGGCATATCTTAGAGTATGGTAAACAAATTTCCTACCTACTTTTTCCAGAGCTAAAATAGAGTGAAATGTGATTTTCATTAGTTCAGTATTTAAAAATTTTCCGGGGGTAATCCCCGACTTAGGTAACAATTTCTTGTTTAAGTTGGCATATCTTAGAGTATGGTAAACAAATTTCCTACCTAGTTTTTCAGAGCTAAAATAGAGTGAAATGTGATTTTCATTAGTTCAGCATTTAAACATTTTGCAGGGGTAACCCCCGACTTAGGTAACAATTTCTTGTTTAAGTTGGCATATCTTAAAGTATGGTAAACAAATTTAATAACTTGTTTTTCAGAGCTAAAATAGCGTAAAATGTGATTTCAACTAGTTCATTATTTAAAAATTTTCCATGGGGTGGACCCCCGACTTAGGTAACGATTTCTTGTTTAAATCGGCACGTAAACAAATTTCCTAACTAGTTTTTCAGTGCTAAAATAGCGTAAAAAGTGATTTTAATTAGTTGAATATTTTAAAATTTTCTGGGGATGGACCCACGACCCCCTTGCTTGGGGGGTATTCCAAATCCCCTGCCACTTCCAATCCTCCCCGAAATTATTTTCTGGCTACTTCATTGTTGCACTTACATTATTATATTATTAATGTAATGTTACAAACTAACCCAAGAAGTTAAAGGGACAATAAATAAATTAACTAAAAATTTGGCCCCCCCCCCCTAGAAAATATCATATGGGCACCCTTGATAATGCGAGAAACAACACAAAATTAGGAAATAACTTTATGTTTTTAATAATCGCCCAAAAATATGAAATGTGGAAAAAAAGACCATAAAATGGCCAAAAATGACCAAAGACAATGGGTTATTAAAAAACCTAAAAGTAAAAAATGGGGGAAAATGACCAAACATGACCCTAAAAATTACCATTTTTATAATCTAGGAGTCATGATCAGAATTTCTGCAGTAATGGGTAACGTCCATGATGTATCAGTTAAAAGATGACATGTCACCAAAATCTGGGCCCTGGTCATAACAATTGGCTCAGTTCAGAAGCTGCGTCTTTGAGCCATCCGGATGCTGTTTTGGGCTGTATTGAGCAACTCAGGAAATATCTACATTTTATTTTTATTTTTAAGTAGCATGTTTTCCCATTTATAATGTTCATTTTTTCAATTCAAAGAGAAACATGTTATGAGGCTCTACTGTATACGCAACAGCTGCAATGCTTCAAAATGGAAACTCTTTGCCAAAGAAAGAGCATTTTAACTTCTTGAAATGTACAAACTTCTACGACATTATTTTGCTGATATACATGACTACATAACATTCATACTTCAGCTTCAACATGTTTTGGCACAAAGAATGTAATACAAAGACGCATCAGTTGCCTGACAAAACTAAATTAAACACTAGCATAAATATATAATACAGTGAGTCCCACGCAAGAGTTGGCAAACGACGTGGGTTCCTGCGGCGTGGGTTCCTGAGCAATCTGGTGAATTATCTACGCAAATAAAGCCGCGATCGGTGTAATGATTCAGGTTCTCACATTTACAGTTAAAATTACAATGAAAATAAACACGTACCTCATCATAAGAGATGTTGGAAATGTTCTCCTCTTGCATCCACACAATACTGGAAATTTACTTTCACGCGCAAAAGTTCAGCTTCCGAGATAAAGTTAATTTCTCTTGTGATATTGTCTTTAAGTTCTTCTACTGTAGGGGAAATTGACCTATACACTTTATTTTTCAAGTTTCCCCCTTTATAATATTCACATACTGTTAGAAGAACTTAAAGACAAAATCACATAGGCCTATCACAAGAGAAATGAACTCTGTCTCGGAAGCTGAACTTATGCGCGTGAAAGAAAATTTCCTAAAAAGGTGCCAGTATTGTGTGGAAGCAAGAGGAGAAATTCCAACAACTCTTGTGATGAGGTACGTGTTTATTTTCATTGTAATTTTAACTGTAAATGTGAGAACCTGAATCATTACACCGATCGCGGCTTTATTTGCGTAGATATTTCACCCGATCGCTCAGGAGTTGGAGATGTGCCGCAGGAACCTGCATCATTGGCCAACTCTTGCGTGGGACTCACTGTAGAAGGAAGTAAAAGAATCTATGTGGATAACCTTTGAAATTGAAACTAGTAGCAAAAATTTAAAACAACTTGCTCCTGACCTCTCCACGAAATATTAACCATTGAAATAAATTATTGGATGATTTACTTCTATATATTTGATTTAGTCTCTATTCTGAGTTGAGATACCCCATCATGTGCATTATGCTCACAGAATGTACCCATAGTATATGTAAGCATATGAGTGGAGACTTAATACACTGAACTTCACTAAATATTTGTACTAACCTGGACCGGTTTCGGGATTACAACTTTACCCCATTTTCAACGTACTCTGACTGATGTTTGTGTTGTATGGGCACCCTCCCGCGGACGTCCTATGAACTTCCTGACCAGGTCATCTTCCGTTGGTATTTCAAAGGTCATTAGGTTATCTGCATTCTTCTGGATAAATATCTTCTCCCAGACTGTCAGTTCACTATATCCGTGGGCGCACTTTCAACTTCATGGATCATGTTCCAGACATGGGCTGCTACTGCGGACTTTTCAATTTGTGCATATTTGACGTGTCTTTGGTGTTCCTTCATCCTGGTCTCTATATTTCTTTTTGTTTTGCCGATGTATTTTTGTGGACAGTTTTTGCAACTAAACTGGTAGATGCCCGATTTTTTCAGGTGTTGTACTCTCTCTATGTTGGTTGACCTTAACATATTTCCTAAACTGTATCTATTAACCGGGGCTAAGGTGATGTTGTGGTCTTTGAATATTTTCTTGAATTTTTTTGTCCATTATTGGGTGGTAGGTGATTTTCCTGTATGTAGACTTCTGCTCTTTTTCCGGTTTTAGTGTAGTCAGATCTGCAATCTGTTTTTGCCTATGATATTTTCTCAATTTTTTGTCGACCAGTTCTTTGTGGAATCCATTTAGTTGTGCTGTATTAATAATTGTTTCACATTCCTTCTTGTGTTCCTCTTTGCTGAGTGGTAAATTCACTAATCTATAAGTTAAGCTGTTTAGTACTGCATGTTTGTGATTGATAGGGTTGAAACTATTGGCTTTTATGTAGTTGTCCGAGTGAGTTTCCTTTCTGTGAATTCCAAATTCCAGTCTATTGTCTTGTTTTATGATCTTTATGTCCAGAAAGGGGAGATGGTTTTCAGTTTGCTGCTCTAGAGTAAAATTGATTGATTGGTCCTGGATATTAAGTAGTTTTAATGCATCTTGTTAGTTGCAAAAACTGTCCACAAAAATACATAGGCAAAACAAAAAGAAATATAGAGACCAGGATGAAGGAACACCAAAGACACGTCAAATATGCACAAATTGAAAAGTCCGCAGTAGCAGCCCATGTCTGGAACATGAACCATGAAGTTGAACAAGAACCTAAGTGCGCCCACGGACATAGTGAACTGACAGTCTGGGAGAAGATATTTATCCAGAAGAATGCAGATAACCTAATGAACTTTGAAATACCAACGGAAGATGACCTGGTCAGGAAGTTCATAGGACGTCCGCGGGAGGGTGCCCATACAACACAAAGATCAGTCGGAGTACGTTGAAAATGGTGTAAAGTTGTAATCCCGAAACCGGTCCAGGTTAGTACAAATATTTAGTGAAGTTCAGTGTATGAAGTCTCCACTCATATGCTTACATATTTAATAACTTCACTGTGTAAACTTCCTTCATTAATTAAATAATACATATGTCTTTACAACATAAAAATAGAAGGATTTTGAAGTACAAATAATAATTATAGGAGAGGTTCTAAATTCAACAATGGATCCATTAATTGAGCTTTCATCAGATGTTTTTAAATTAAGTAACGAAATCCATGTCCAATTCATATTATGACAAACTAACTATTGAAAATTGTGTAGTGCATTTAAGATTCATGACACCATAACCTAAACAATATTCCGTACACATATAGGCACACTGCTGAAACATTGCACCTTATACCTAGTCAAATCCAAGATCAAAGACATGGAATCACATTACAACAAATCCGGGATTTATAAAATTAGCTGCAGAGATTGTGACAAATTTTACATAGGCCAAACCAAAAGAAATTTAAATATCAGAAGGAAAGAACATTTCAGGAACGTGGTGAACAAACAAACAGATAAATCAGCTTTGACCATAGGCGTACCGAGGGGGGGGTTTTGGGGGTTTGAACCCCCCCCCCCATTGATTAAAAAAAGGAAAATCGTGTAATTTTTTAAGTCTGCCCATAACTTACTTAATACAAGTATAAAGCGTGGGAAGCTTAAAACTCGTTATTTTGCATCTTGATTTTTAAAATTTTCCGGGGGGCACCCCCGGAGGCTTAAAACTCGTTGTTTTGCATCTTAATTTTTAAAATTTTCCGGGGGAGGACCCCCCTCTCTCTGGGGGGTATTCCTTTATAACCCCCCCCTTATGGTCGGCCTGGTTACGCCTATGGCTTTGACAGCGCATTTTTAGGAAGAAGGCCATGAATTCAAAGACAGCATAGACCTACTGAAACATGTTAAAAAAACAATCGGATCTATTAGTTTGGGAAACAAATTTTATTCAAAAGAACCGCGAGAATTTGATCAACTTTGACACCACAGTGGGGATTCAAGGAACCCTGATTGAAAAGTGCATCCACACACCATTAGAGTGACAGTCGGATCAGCTGATGATGGTGGAAAGTGTCCATCGAAATGCATTCTGAGGTAAATATACCTATTAAGTGAAGTTCGTGTGCAAGTTCTGATCACAACAATCTTTAAGTTTAAATCACTTATCACAGATCAACAAATGGAAGTAGACTACTTGACTTAGTACTAGTGACTGACAAGGAGTAATTGTTTCAGTGGTGCACCTATAAGTGGAATGTCTTGTTAAGCATATTTTTCAGGATTAGTTTCTCATAAAGGAATAAGAAAAAATTAATATATTGGCCAGACTTGAAAGAGAAACATACAAAAATCGTACATTTCATTGCAGCTATTGTTAAGAACTGAGCTGTCTAGTTTGGAGTGTGCCAGTACATAAGCGTGACGGGAGCAACTGAAAGAGAAGCTAAGGAGTAAGCGTTGATGTCATTTACACCCTCCCTCAGCAAAGGTTCAGTCCTGTTCAAATCAAAACCAACTTGTCCAGTTACAGGAACAGGGTTTGACAAACCGGCCTGCTGCTCAGCTTTCCTTGTAGTAGAGGCAAATGGGAGTGGAACATGTGAAGCCGGCTCCCTAGGGCTGGGTACTGATGATGGCCGTATTACAGCATAAGACACTCTAGTTACTGTAATAGACCGATTTTATCTAATTTTGTGAAAAGATCTCAATTTAATGTATATCTAAATTTTGTTGATTTATTTAACATATCAATATTAAAACATATTTCCATTGTATTTAATGTAAATGCAAATCAATTGAATGTTTTCAGTTGGAAACAATAAACTTGAGTTACCAACAACGTCATCACTAATATTTTACACTTTTATATGTAGATACTATGTTGGCACTCCCGATAAAAACTGCCTGGTGAACAAGTGTTTTATAATTATAATTTGAGTTGGGAATATACAGAGATCGCCTGGAATCTGAAAGCTTCACGACCGTTGAAATTTGAACATGCCGTTGGATGTGCGCATGCGTGGAGTGCTAAAGTCCACACTGAAAACATAGTCCACGGCTCCACACGCTTTAGTTAACCAAGTGGATACTACCATGTTACCGTCAATGTTTTCAACTCAGCACGTTTTCGCTTGCATTTGAATTCCCGCCGCCTCTGGCTGTGACGTCATCCTTGTTTTCAGTTTGAGGGCGAGCTCTGTACACAGTGAAGTGATTTCAAACTTAAAAGATTGTTGAGATCGGAACTTGCACACAAACTTCACTTAATAGGTATATTTACCTCAGCATTCTAAGGTAAATATACCTATTAAGTGAAGTTTGTGTGCAAGTTCCGATCTCAACAATCTTTAAATGTTTTTTAATTCATCAAGAAAAATTTGTGATATCTAGCCTTCAGTTGGTGCAATCTATCCTTATATCAGTCTGATTAATTTAGTAACTCTCCTAATTATATTATGTCAATGAGGTTAAGAGGCACTAGGCCAAAAACTGATCCTAGTGTAAAGGAGAGGAGTACCAGAGAACTTACCAATCATTAGAGAGGCTGTCTCCCTCGGTGTCCCTCTGAGTTGATAGGAGCACAATAAAAATTTTATAATACACAAAAAGTTGATAATTTTCAGGTAAACTTTTTATGTATTATAAAATCTTTATTGTGCTCCTATCAACTCAGAGGGACACCGAGGGAGACAGCTTCTCTAATGATTGGTAAGTTCTCTGGTACTCCTCTCCTAATTATATTAAAATTTTACAGTGCTAACGTGTAAAGAATAACAAATTATATAAAATTTAGAGTTGCTTCTTGATGTTAGCCATGTCTCTCACCTCCTGTGGAATGTCATCCTCAGTAACTTCTTGTAGTACATTTTTTAGCTCTGAGTCACGAATGTACACGAGCATGTACGCATTGGTGCAGTGTTTCACAGTCATATTCATATCATCATCATGACCTCCAAAATTGTGGTCTATTGCTTCTTGCTTAGAGCATCTTGATACCACATCATCATCAAATTTGCACCACTGAAAAAAATTATTTGTCTTTAGATAATTTAGGAATTAAGATGAACACACATAATAATTTATTTCTCATCTACAAACATTGAAACCAAAGAAGTGAGAAAACATAACACAGGCTGCACTTTGTGATGTAAGTGAGCATTCACACCAAAGTAGCGTAGCATGTGAATCGCACTACCTGGATGCAGGCTGCACATCGAGTTGCATAATTTAGTTTTGCATTCATACCGAAGTAGCGAATGCGATCTGCAGTTTAACGTAAATTATATATTTTCACTTGAACTATTGAGAAACCCATTTAAAATAATGCAATTTATCTAAAGAGGATAAAGTTACAGGAATTTTAATCGAGGCTTTTTTTCCTACAAATTTCGATTGCCATATCATATATGCATGTACAAACTGTAGTTCTCTTTCCAGCAGTTTTCATGACATCTTTCCATAATCTACCGCTACACAAGCAAGTATGTGTTCAATTTCCTTAACAATTAGAAAACAGCTGAAAAGGCAACTGTACACATGCATCATCCCAAGTAGCGTTGCATGAAATAAGTCCAGATCTATCTGAAGAAATGAATGTCACACTCTACAAGATTCACTATTGCCATGCTACTTTGGTATGAAAACTTGAACTTGTTTATTTGGGATTTAAAATGAGTAGCGGACAACCTGCATCCAACTATTTCAACTTGCTTGCTACACTATTTCGGTGTGAATGCTCCCTAACTGTTCTTCCGAATAATTCATTTTACTGTATCAGTAAAAATTAGTTATTGCACGAAAAAGTAATGAGATAGTTTTAAATACGCTGAGCTTCACCCTGAGCTATAGGCTACTCAATGTGATACTTGTAGACAGTCAGTGAGATTGTTGTTTGATGAAACCATCATCTGCGGGTATTTCGAAGTTCACTAGTTTACCTCTGTTCTTGTGGAGTGGATTCTCTTTCTATCTAATGAAACTGTAAGCTGTTTATGTACTATCTAATTTAATTTTATGTCTCTCTTGCCAAACTTGACTGTGTGTGTCAAGATTTAATTCTGTGTGGAATTTTGTCAGAGACTTTAGCATAATTTTCGGACTGAAACTATTTACCAGTGTTATGAAGATGTTATATTATTTTGCGAGAATTTTTTTAAAACCCATAGAGATGTGACATCTAGAATATACTTACGTATATGCAATGACTGTAATTTTACATACAGGGTGGCGCACGAAATGTCATACCATTTATTTTACAAATAACACATATTAATTTTTATTATAGCTTTACATAGAATACATACAGTGAGTCCCACCAAGAGTTGGCCAACAACGAGGGTTTCTGCATCGCGGCGGGCACAGCTCCAACTCCCGAGCAATCGGGTGAAATATCTACGCAAATAAAGCCATGATCGGTGTAATGATTCAGGTTCTCACATTTACAGTTAAAATTACAATGAAAATAACCACGTACCTCACCACAAAAGATGTTGGAAAAGTCCACCACACAACACTGGCACCATTTTAGGAAATTTTCTTTCACGTGCGTAAGTTCAGCTTCCGAGATAGAGTTAATTTCTCTTGTGATATTGTCTTTAAGTTCTTCTAATGTATGGGAAATTGACCTATACACTTTATTTTTCAAGTTTCCTTAGAAATGATAGTCACATACTGTGTGCGTGAAAGAAAATTTCCTAAGAAGGTGCCAGAGTTGTGTGAATGCAAGAGGAGGACATTTCCAACATCTCTTGTGATGAGGTAGGTGGTTATTTTCATTGTAATTCCAACTGTAAATGTGAGAACCTGAATCACTACACCGATCGCGGCTTTATTTGCGTAGATATTTCACCCGATCGCTCCGGAGTTGGAGTTGTGCCTGCCACGACGCAGAAACCCATGTCATTGGCCAACTGTTGCGCAGGACTCACTGTAGAATTGATCATTAGGACATGAAATTTTGTCTTTAATGCAGAGTGTGTTCAATATGACTGCCGCTTTGCCCCACAATCTTTTGTAAACAAACCCTTACATTTGTCACCACTTTTCGACACAAGTCTTCAGATAACACATGGCACAACTCCATTACATGGGGTCTGAGCTGATTCCCAACTCTGCAGAAACCCTTTAGATGGACTTCGAGTCAAAGCAACGTGAACCGCTTCAATATTTTCAGGTGTACGAACACTAGCCCGTTGCGACCGCTTTTTTTGCAACACAAACCGCTGAGTTAGTCTGTAAATTGTCTGCTTGCTAGGAGCCGATCTTGTATTAAAGTGAGCACGAAAACGTCTCTGAGTCAAAACTACACTTTTCGTTTCAGCAGAAAACAGAGCAACTTTCACCTTAGTTCAC
The DNA here is from genome assembly GCA_964059195.1 of Ectobius pallidus. NCBI lineage: Eukaryota > Metazoa > Arthropoda > Insecta > Blattodea > Ectobiidae > Ectobius > Ectobius pallidus. The sequence continues at coordinate 6,837,211 of CAXKWD010000012.1, forward strand.
CATTCAAACGCCCGTTGTGTGCCATTTTACAAACTAATGTTTGTGTTCGTTGTCATGGTGAAATCCAACATGTGAAGAAACCTATTGGATTTTCCACGAACTTCGGCTCACACTAGCACTGTTAGAAACAGCGAAACTGCTATATTACAATATTTATGAGATAATTAAATGGTATGACATTTTGTGCGCCACCCTGTACATAGGAAAGACAAAGATATTATTTTAGTATTTTATCTTACTACGATCCTCATTTTTAATATAAATCACATGTTTTTATTCATTACAAAATCTTGCCTCTTTTCCAGTCTCCATCTAATAGTAACAATGCCAGTAACTATACTGAACAAAGAAAAGGTAACATACCTTCCCGTCTCCTTTGGGATTAATAAAAACAACATAGTGACCGCCATGGTTGTCCCCACTATGAACTAGAACTGCGTGCAAGGTGTAGTCAGCACGAGTTGGCTCTGATGTTTGTAAGTAGGGCTCAAGGTTGATTTTTTCGTAGAATTCAAACCTGTGGACATAAGAATGTTCAATATTTCAACCTTTATACAACACGTTCTCCACTGAAGACATGTCCGGAAATCAATATTAATATTAAATGGAAATCTACAGTGAAGTGTTGATATCTGTAGCAAGATTGAGATCAGAAATATACACACTAAACTTCACTAAAAGGTATATTTACCCAGGATGATCATTTTAACGGGTCTTCCCGCCATCATCAGCTGTCAGCTGTCAGACCCGTTGAAATGATCATCCTAGGTAAATATACCTTTTAGTGAAGTTTAGTGTGTATATTTCCGATCTCAATCTTGCTACAGACGTCTGGAAAAATTGGTTAAACTTAAAAATTTATGTGCTGAGAAGATGGGTTTTTGTCACAATATACAGTATGCTTTATGTTCAGAGAAATTAATAAAAATAATTTTTTTCAGCCTCATTCATTCATGAAACACTATTTTTCTCCATATTACAAAAATGTGGGTTAACCCAATTTTTGCAGGCATGTCTTCAACTACATTTTCATGTATACTCACATGATTACCAACATTTTAGTATTTTAGACTTTTCACTAACTTGAAACATGACATTTCATGCAAGACACAGTCAAAAGTAGAAGGGTTATTCGGAAAGTAAGGTCAGACTGCCAATAAAGAAAACAAAACATTAATAAGTAAGAAATATTTATTGTAATATTTACAGAGATTCATTGGCTACTTCTCTACATAGTTAGCACCATTATCGATGCATTTATCTTAGCGGTGTACCAACAAATGTATGTCCATGTCATAGGACTCTGCCGCCAGCGGTAAACAGAGAAAGGTGATGAGTTTCTTGATAATGTTGTCACTGGGATGAAACATGGGTGAAAAATCTGAGGAGGGCGATCCAGAACAAGAGACGTGGAATGCTGACAAGAGACATTGTGCACGGCCCCATACAGCCAATGCCACCCGGAATCAATTGCTTCAGTTTGGATGTGAGATCTTCGACCATCCACCCTACAGCCCAGATTTTGTGACAAGTGACTTCCATCTCTTCTGTCTCATGAAGCTATTTCTGGCAGAAAAACGTTGCTGAGGTACAGACGGCAGTGATTTCATGACTCCAGACGCGTTGGCGGCAGAGTCATATGACTCGGGCATACAATTATTGGTACATTGGTAAGATAAATGCCCCGATAACTGTACCAACTTTGTAGAGAAGTAGTCAATGAATCTCTGTAAACATTGCAATAAATATTTCTTACTTATTAATGTTTTTGTTTTCTTTATCGGTGATTGGAACTTACTTTCCAAATAATCCTCGTAAAAAGATTTCCCAGGATTGAGAAAGTTTTTCTTCCTCATGATAAAGGTGTTTTACGGTGGGCTAGAGCAGAGTTGAATATACCATATTGGCCCAAATATAAGACGATGTTTTTTCCCTGAAAATGTGCTTATAAAAACTATACTCGTCTTATACACACAGCCTAAGACTCAACAACTCTCCATTCATGAATGCAGCGGTGATGCAGTGAGTATCACCATGCACATGACGTGCGTCCGACCCAAGGTCCAAGTCGCACAGAAATTCACCGAGCTTTACCGAACTTAATTTTTCTCGAATTTGTGCTTCTGCTTGTACTGCTGCACTGTTACTTGCTTGGCGTCTCTATTCTCTACGCGTAAAGGTTTTGTTTGACCACCAGTCATGGCAGATCATGTGGAAAAGAAAGCATCTTCATTGTCTCAATGCGTAAATAAATGCGAGAAGAAGTTACTATATGAACTTCAAAATGTTGTTTTATGTGAAGCAAAATGTACTTATAAGCTATTTTATTAAGTGCCAGTATGATACTTTATGAGATTTGTGTGGGGGACGGAAAAATGTCTGTCCGTGTGTCTGTACGCGCCATAACTCAAATATGCTTTATCGGATTTTCATGAAACTTGGTATACGCATTTATAACGTCCATGGCAAGAAGCCTATTAATTTTGGACCTAATCGGTTGACCGGTACCAGAGTAACACCTAATCAAAGGTCACATGTTTTTTAATATGTCTACCGGTATAATTTGACAGTTAATACTATTCCTTCACATATGCTTATCAAACAACACCGTCAAACTGACTGAGTTGGCCAAATGGTAACGTCCTGGACTCGTATTCTGGAGGTCCCCGGATCCGGCCGATTTGACATGGATTTTTTTATATTTTATTTTTAATTTTTATGTAAGTGCGCGATTGTCAAGGTATCACAAATCTGCAGTTCTGCTGATGCTGGTCGATTTTAATCTGATTAGAAAAACTTATTTTCTGCATATCATAATTGCAATTATAATTGATTGAACAAAAATATACTGGCACTTTGTTATATCAGTTTACCTGATTTTATTTATTTTTTCGTAACTACCCTTCAAAAATTCAGGGTCGTCTTATATGTGAGGTCGACTTATTTTCAGGCCAATACGGTAGTTTGACCAGTCTGAGCGGTAGTTGTAATGACACTGTATTGAACTCACTCACCTGTCATTGAACTTCACAGAGCAGTCTGTGATTGGATCGTATTGAAATCTCATGAGATGTAAATGCAGAACTGGTGGAAATGACGCAAAGATAACTCCTTTCTCTGCATCTTGGAGGCCATGTTCACCAGCATCATACTTGTTGTCTCCATCCAACATTTCAGTTGTAATATAGTCATGGAAAGACTCTTCAACTGAACAAAAACAACAACAAAAATCTTAGAGCTGAAAATACCAACATGCGAGACATGCCATATGGACTTCATCATCCCTTCTCCATAAATCCTGACAATGTAGTTACATCTGTATTTTTATTCTGTTCAGCATGATAGTTATAGTTATATATAGTTATAGATATATACAGTTTTTTTCCTCCACATATACTAAGATTTATACTGCTAAGTGTAAGATGTTTTATTACCTGTATTTTATGTTTAAACCAATAATAGTAATAGTAATACTTTATTAACCCATTATATCAAAGTACACTGATGTAGGATACGTCAAACTTAACTTAAGAAGAAATATTGAAGTTGTAATACAGATAACCTAACATAAGAAACAACTTCATAGTACTGATATAAAGTACTACGCTTATGCACTACTTAATTCAGGGAGTAACAAAAGATGCACCAAGCTGTGAGTTGTGGATTAGGTATTCTTCTATGGAATATTAGCACCCATCCATTAAATAATTTTGACAGCTGATTTAAATCTTGATTGAATTTATTGCTTTGATTCAATTGGGGAGTTTATTGTAAAGATGAATTCCATTGTGTTCAAAACTTTGTTCAAACAGGGAGGTATTATGGCTTAATATGCATAGATCTGTTTTGTTCCTTGTATTATAGGAGTGTTTCTGTAAATTTGTAAACCAGAGTAAACATTTTGCACATTCCATCTCCCTCCCCTCCAAAAAATTATCTTTTGTTGGGTTGTTGAAATTAAATACTCACAGAAGTGTATACACAAAACAATCAAGAAAGTTTATTGTGTGATTTTTCGCAAAATGCACTATAACAAGACTTGCTCAAAAAAGGCTTGTACTCTGTACATTCATTTTTCATGAGTTGTAAAAAGCTTTTTAATGTGTTTTGAAAATGCGAAAATTATACTAAAATGTAATATAAATGCAAATCACTGATTTTTCAAATAAAACTCCGGGTAAATTAATTACCCAGTTGGAGGGATTTTCCTGACCTTTTGCACATAATTATGGGATGCACTGTACTGGAGGAAGATTACCCACATATGTTGGAATTGATGGACTCTTTTTTTCAAATGAAAATGTAAAAGAAAAATGAAAAACGTGTTTATGGAGTGTATGCTTAAGTGCAACAAAAAGTTGAGCAGTCACATGCCATTTAAAATCATGGGGGGTGGTATTGTTGAGCTCGATCAATTAATAACAACAAAATACCTATCTTCTCAACCTCTTTTATTTTATTTTCCTAGGCATTTCGATAACATTAGACCATCTCAGGGAATGCAAAACATGTGAAGTGATATGCATAGGAAAAACTAACAGGAATTTTATAATCAGATTTAAAGAACGTGCAGCAGATTACAAATATAACAGAGATAAATCAAAATTTGCCAAACACTTAATCGACCTTGGCCACGAAATAGATATAATGGAAAATTGTATGTCAACCAGGTCAATAAATAAGAAAACAATAGAAAGTACAACAGATGAGTTTGAAATATGTAAGGAAATGTATAGAGGCAAGAAGTTACTAAATGAAACGATAAATAATATCCACAATCCATTGTACATGCTAATAAAAAACAAAACAAACTCGATCAATAAACAATAACACATCACAACCACCAGCTCAGATCAATCAGTTGACATGAAAGCATCAAGAAGTTAATTTTACTTATGGTTTAGGACCATTTTATGTTTAATGGGGGACATAAGGCTTTTGGTGAAATTCATAGGTGAGAAATAGGTGAATTTCATTATTTTTCCCCCTCAGTAATGAATTGCTCTACAATCTTGCAATCTGACATTCTCTTTATTGACTATTTCTACAAACTGCATACTACTTTCATAATTAATCAAACTGTTACAGTTATGGGTAATTGTCATTACAAAATGGCAGCCACGTTTCGTGCACTAAAATGCTACTTCCATGATAATTTCCACTAATGGCAATATTTTTTAGTGTTTCTTTTTTCTATCTATTTGTAAATATCATGCAGACATCATCATCTACAATCTACAGATAAGAATATTTGGAATATCGACAGTATTTTTAAAAAAATCAATTATTTCAAAATTTATTTTTAATTAAAATATTTTTTTTCTAAAAATAACTAATTAAAGTTAAATACATCATTGTAGATAGTGTTGTTCATATGTTTTTAACAAATACACGAAACATAATCACTCAGAACTATTGATATTTGTGGAAGTTGTCAAGAAAACGGCATTTCAGAGCACAAAACATGGCTGTCATTTTGTAACGATAATTACCCATAACTAATATAGTAATATAAGAATTGAGTCAATTTTTGTGACACTTACTTCACTTGAGTCCTCTATTTGGAGACTAGTTTCGGGAAGTTATTCCTCCCATATTCATTCCATTTTGACTGCTGCTTGTTGCTACTTGACTGCCCTCTGGTTTCTTTAAGATGAATTTATTGAACAGGTCATTGGAGGCGGGGGTTTCAAAATTCATGGCTTTGTCTTGATGTTTGAGGATGAAGATTTTTTCCCAATTGATTAATTCTGTATGTCCTCTTGCAGATTTTAACAGTTTTGCTTCTGGTTTAAAGTCATGGTTTTTTATCCAAAAATGGGCTGCAACTGCCGATTTATCTATTTCATGGTTCTTTATGTTCCTGAAGTGCTCTTTTGTCCTGATTTTTAAATTTCTTTTAGTCTTTCCGATGTAAACCTGGTTGCAATCCTTGCACTGTATTTGATATATTCCTGATTTGTTGGAATTAGGTATTCTGTCTTTTAGTGAGGAGTTTAGTAAATTTCCAATACTATGTTTGTTTTGTGGTGCCAAAATTATGTTTTGTTCTTTGAAAATTTTCTTGAAACTATTGTTAGCCAAAGGGTGGTAAGTGAATTTTTTGAATTTTCTATCATCTTCTTTACTGGTCAAAGTGCTAACATCTTTGACATCTTTCTGTCTTTTTTGTCTGCCAATCTTTCTATCTACCAGATTTTTGGTGAATCCATTGTGGTGAGCTGTATTTACAATATACTTGTATTCAGCTGCATATTCTTCTTTAGTTATCGGTGTATTTACTAGTCTATAGGTTAGACTACTGAACACTGCATGTTGGTGAGTTATGGGATTGAAACTATCTTGTTTTATGTAATTATCTGTGTGTGTTGACTTTCTATGGATACCAAACTCTATCTTGTTGCCCTTATGGATAATTTTGAGGTCTAAGCTTCTGGTTGTATACATGAAATTAACAAAAATTTGTTTGGATCAAACTTTTTTCAGTTTCAACAATAAATTTTTCCAACAAAAATCAGGATTAGCGATGGGGAACCCTCTTTCTCCTTTTTTGGCAGAACTATATATGAGTTCCTTTGAAAACCACATCACAAAAGCTTTTCCCGTAGTATTCAAAACCTGGTACAGATACGTAGATGATATCTTTGCAGTGGTACAAGAAAAATTGATAACAGATGCATTAAAATTATTGAATATGCAGGACAAATCCATTAAATTTACATTGGAAGTAGAGAAGAATGGCTACCTCCCATTCTTAGACCTCAAAATTATCCATAAGGGCAACAAGATAGAGTTTGGTATCCATAGAAAGTCAACACACACAGATAATTACATAAAACAAGATAGTTTCAATCCCATAACTCACCAACATGCAGTGTTCAGTAGTCTAACCTATAGACTAGTAAATACACCGATAACTAAAGAAGAATATGCAGCTGAATACAAGTATATTGTAAATACAGCTCACCACAATGGATTCACCAAAAATCTGGTAGATAGAAAGATTGGCAGACAAAAAAGACAGAAAGATGTCAAAGATGTTAGCACTTTGACCAGTAAAGAAGATGATAGAAAATTCAAAAAATTCACTTACCACCCTTTGGCTAACAATAGTTTCAAGAAAATTTTCAAAGAACAAAACATAATTTTGGAACCACAAAACAAACATAGTATTGGAAATTTACTAAACTCCTCACTAAAAGACAGAATACCTAATTCCAACAAATCAGGAATATATCAAATAGAGTGCAAGGATTGCAACCCGGTTTACATCGGAAAGACTAAAAGAAATTTAAAAATCAGGACAAAAGAGCACTTCAGGAACATAAAGAACCATGAAATAGATAAATCGGCAGTTGCAGCCCATTTTTGGATAAAAAACCATGACTTTAAACCAGAAGCAAAACTGTTAAAATCTGCAAGAGGACATACAGAATTAATCAATTGGGAAAAAATCTTCATCCTCAAACATCAAGACAAAGCCATGAATTTTGAAATCCCCGCCTCCAATGACCTGTTCAATAAATTCATCTTAAAGAAACCAGAGGGCAGTCAAGTAGCAACAAGCAGCAGTCAAAATGGAATGAATATGGGAGGAATAACTTCCCGAAACTAGTCTCCAAATAGAGGACTCAAGTGAAGTAAGTGTCACAAAAATTGACTCAATTCTTATATTACTATATTAGAAAAACTTCACTGTTACTAACTTCCTGTAATAATTAATACCCATAACTGTCTGATTAATTTTGAAAGTAGTATGCAAATGTAGAAGTAGTCAATAAAGAGTATGTCAGATTGCAAGAGTAATTCATTGCAGAAAAAAAATAAATAAATAAATAAAAAATGAAATTCACCAATTTCTCACCTATGAATTTCACCGAAAGCTGTATGTCCCCTCTTAAACAGTTTTAATTAAACATGATGCCATTGACAAAGCATTTTTATTCTTACTTAATGCAAATCTACAAGCAAGGTAATACTCTGAACTAAGCAGCTTATCTGCATATAGTTAATAAGAGGGCAGTAGGCTGTTATGAAACCTTGGACATAAATCGACACACAATTTTTACTATTTTAATATTTAAGATAATACGAAACATTTTACCATATCACTACCTTCAACATATTCTGTTTTACCGTTACATAATTTTAAAAATTTTGACATTATACAACTTGTAGATAAGAATATTATACCTAGGTAAATGTAATGTGTCAACAATAATAAAAAATCGTAGAATTATAATATAAAACTTAGATGATAAAAACTTTCCTTACAGTGGATAATTTAGATTAAATTATTCACTGTAAGCAAAGTTTTTATCATCTAAGATTTATGTTACAGTGTCAATCAGTGGAAATAGGACTCAATGAACTTATTAATCGTAGAATTATACAAAGAACTTAATATGGGGAAAATGACAAGGCAGATAATAGAAAGAAATACTGTATTTATAAATTACAGATTCTCTGAAGATGGCTGAAGGTGACCAAAAGACCTACGTAAAGAAAATAAAAGAGGTTAAGAATAACGGTATTTTACGGCACATGTCAGAAAAACGGGTAACTGTTTTAATCCTATCACTGGTGGCTGAGTATTTTCAATAGATTTTAAAGAATAAAGTTAAAGTAAAAGTAAGATTCCGTTTCCTCGTGATGTTAATGTGAGTAGTTTTGTTGAGGGGTATGAATAGTTTCATTCACAACTGATACAAAACATGCAGAAAAATAAGGATGTAGATTGTCCTGCACTAATTGCTGCAATTTCTCTTCTTTTGTTCTCTTTCAGTTCTTCAATTGTATGAGGGTTATTCTTGTACACTTAATTTAAGTTCCCCCAAAAATAAAAATCACATACAGTAAGATCTGGAGATCTTGATGGCCATAACCCCATGCTAATTACCCTATCTTCAAACACTTCTTCAATTAAATCTAATGAAAAATCTGCAGTATGAGCTGTAACAGAGTCTTGTTGGAAAAATGCAAATGTAGTTATACAAGAATTAATGCGTGTGAATGCAAACTTTCTTAAAAGATGTCAGATGTGTGTGATGGCAAACGGAGATGATTATTTTAACTTTAAGCCTAATTCAAAAATCCGCGCACTTGAATTAAGGGGTTATGTGCATGAGCCTTAACCGGTTGACGACTTGCTTCCAGGCCACCGTGTGGACTGCACGTTCTAGGCACATCACGAAAACAATGTCTCTGTAGTAAGAACACAGGGTGTCCACCGCGTAATGCTGAAGAAATTCCAGACTTATTCCCTGATTTTCATTGATCATTACTAGGGACTGGATTTTTAGGTTTTTAAAAACAGTTTCAGGTTTTCCATTAGGTGAAATAGTTTTTTTTAGGTTTTTTGTCCAAAATATGGTTTTCTGGTAGAATAATTAGTTTAATGAATTTGAATGTGCTACATAGGATTCAATACATAATTAACACGTCTTCTTAAAACACAGTGTGACCACTCAGTGTAAATAACAGGACAGTACTAAAGGCTTAAGGCAAACAAACGCTTTAAAACACAGAAATCTATATCCTTGTTCATACACGGCAACAATGGTTGTTCGTACGAATATTTTAAAGGGAATACGCCGGTTCTCTACACTTCCTCTCTTGGTACTGTCCATCCTAGACGACAATGTGGTGGTATTAATTTCAACTCGACAAAAATTATTCTCTCTCCGCAAAATATCGATTTCTCAACTGACAAACAAAAGACAAAAAAGTAGCCTAAATGAGATACTTTAGGTTTTATATCCCGTTTAGGTATATTTAGGTTTAAATACACCATTTAGGTATTTTTAGGTGCCACAGAATTAACGTGGGTGAATTATATGGACATGATTCGAAAAAGTGTATGATCGCTTTTTGTTTTCGAAGTACGGAAAAAAAATAGGTAAAAACCTAAGAATCCGGTCCCTAATCATTACAGAAATTCCCGACCAAAATATGATTTCTAAGCACTTTCTAATAACTGTGTAAGAAAAATCATAGGATTATACATACTTTAACTAAGAAAAAGAAGATAAGAAGAAAGCAATTTTTGGCAAGAAAAGTTTATCTTCAAGAGCAGTTGAGGTTTTATGGAAGCTGGCAGAAGGTAAAATTGTATTCATTTTCACCTATTTGATGTGTGCCACAAATTTTTCGAATTTTCCCGGATATTTTAACAAATTCATTGACTTTTCCCGGATTTTCCCGACCATACGAGATTCCCGGCCTTTTCCCTGATTTTCCCGACCAGTGGACACCCTGGAACACTAGTTGAAATTAGTTTGAATTCAAGCAACTGTTTGAGAATACTATTATCATGAGACATGCGTTTATCTATGAAACTTGTAATCTCGAGCGAGATTTAATAAGGCTATTCCACAAATAAAATGTAACACATTATGTAAATAGTTACCATACTTTCTCCCCATATGATGTTTAAAATCGAGAAAACTTTTTGTCAGCTGCCAGATCATGGAATAGAAGTAAAGTGATTCCTATACAGGCCATGGAGGCCCAGAGGGTTCCAGAAGGTTGAGGCTCCCAGATTTTGGACATTCGGCACATGATGGTGGTAAGGTTATCAGCCTTACGCACCAGCCACCTTTACCCCCAGGACTGCTCCTGGTACTCATTTCTGTTAGAGGCTGAGTCGACCCCAAGGCCATAGTGCCACCAGAAGGATTAGGCCAATTGAAAAATCTCAACGACCTCTTCGGAAATCGAACCCGCGACATTCTGGTTTGTAGCATAGCGCCTCAATCACTACGTTATGGCGTACCCCAGATCACGGAATACTGTAGAATATTTTCCTGGGTTTTTAAACAGGTGGTTACTTCGATAAATTGTGGTTTCAGGACCGATCTAACCTTTCAATGTCAAGGAGAATGAAGTGCCGAGACCAGATAGTAATCATTTTATGGAGCTGACGTGGCTAGCAGCATCTGGATTGGAGAGGAGGATTGCTGGGAACCGACCAACCATGAACCAGATTGAAGCGAAGCACTGCCCTTAGCCACATCAACTCTATAAAAAGAACATCATCCAGTACCGACACTTTATTCTCCTTCACAATGGAGCCTGATATCCAAATGTGGGAATTTATCAAAGTAACCACTGCAAAAAGGTGTTAAGTCAATAAGTGTACTTACTGTTTTTTTTGCCTTTGATGTTCAATTGGATGTCGTAAAACGTTTCCACACGAGTTGATGTATAATCAATGTTTTTGCATTTTATAAAAGACTGAAAAAGAAAACATTAAGATCTTACAGTTTATAAACAAAAACTTTAACAACCTTATTTTTTTTCATTTAGTCTCATAGGCCTTTTTTGAAATAATAAGCTGCTTTAACAAATCAAGTGAAGAGTAACTTTGAATTTAATAGCTATTTATGTATCAAGTACGCAAAATAACACTTTAGCGGACAAACCTAATATAGTGGCCGAGGCTGAAATACTGGATGAGTCTGGTAAAGTTTTTGCTTACGATGTGCATACAATATTTTTTAATAAAAGCTCTCTAAATTATATGAAATGAAACAAAAATACCGTATAATTAATTATAATGGAAGATAGTCAGCCGTTTGTTAAAGACACTTATCTCAAGACCATCTGAATCGTTGAACAACAATGAACTGTACGTACCAATACGAAATGCGGTATAGATGCATAATAGGTAAATAAGTCGCTTTTTGTAAACAGTAATGCTTATGAGCTAGAATTTATGAAAAGTTTGTGGAAATATGAATGATAATCCCGAGGAAATTTCAAACCAAGCCAGAAACACTGAATTAAAAAGCTGGTACCAGCAACATCACGGCAGCAATAGACTACGAGAAGGAATATGTTGCAAGCTATCCATGGTAAACAGTGATTCTCTTGTGAACGAAAATGTGAAAAGTTGCTGGCTTATATTTGTTGTTAGATGAGGAAGTAGACTACCGTGTTTTGTGAAAACTCATGGAAACTTTCTGATTATCATAAAGAAACATGTTGGCTAATTTGTTTTATGAGCTTAAATCCATGTTAAGTTGGTGTGACTGGTCAATGCCATTTTGATTTAGTTTATAGATTGCCATGACGACTTTAAAGTACTAGGCCGATAAAACTGCATTATGAATGCAATTTTAGCAGATTTGGTTGCTAAAATGCAATTTTTCAGCACGTTACCCGTCCGACAAGCAGCTGTTTTAGAGAGCGTGTACTAAAAAGTACTTTTAGCATTGACCAGTCACACCAACTTTAACATGGATTTAAGCATATACTGGTATTTGGTCACAAAAACAAATTTAAGCCAACATGTTTCTTTATGATAATCAGAAACTTTACCAGGGGTTTTCTCAATACACAGTAGCCTACTTCATCATATAAGAACAAAATAATATAAGACAACTTTTCACATCTTGACTTACAAGAGGAACATTGCTTACCATGGATGCAGCAGCATTTAATTGCAATATATACCTTCTCATAGTCTACTGCTGTCGCGATGTTGCTGGCACCAGCTCCAATTCAATGTTTCTGGCTTGGATGGAAATTCCCTTGGGGTTATCATTCAAATTTTCATAAGCTTTTCATAAATACTAGTTGGTATACAATATTGTTTACAAACAAGGGACTCATAATATTATGCATTTGTACCACATTTGGTATTGGTACATAGGTCATTGTTGTTTTATGATTCAGAAGGCCGTGAGAATAAGACTTTAACAAATGGCTGACTACCTTTCATTATAATTAATTATACAGTATTTTTGTTTCATTTCATACAATTTAGAGAGCTTTTACAAAAAATATTGTATGCACCACGTATACAATATCGGGCTCATCCAGCTATACTAGATTCATCTGCTAAAGCATTATTTTGCGTACTTGATACAAAAATAGCTATTAAAACTTATGAAAGATGCTCAACTTTATATTCTGAGTTCAATTTGTGAATTAATTACAGTGGAACCTCGTTAAGACGTTTTTCTAGGGACCGAAAAAAATATACGTCTTAAACGGGAAAATGTACTACTGAAAATTAAAAAAAAAAATTGTAGGGAATATGTAGATAGGCCTATGTTTTCTAAGTTGCTCAGAACCACCCAAACATGCATCCTAATGGCTCAGAAATACCCACAGTGACACACAGGTGCTTCTATGCCAAGCCATTAGTTAACAGAGATTTATATTATGTAAACGAATACATAGGCCTAACAATTTTATTAAAAAATTTAAGGAATGTATGGGAGCCATATTTAATGAAAAATCAGACGAAATTCACAACAACAAAAATTTATTTTATTCTGAAAAATCACACATGAAACAAGTTGCACTCCACAATCTATTACCAAACATAAAATATTGTAATTGTGCAAAATTTCACACGTGCCAGTGTTCCGTAAACAGGAGATTATGAAGTCGTGTACCCGGTCATGTTCACAGCCACAATTTGCTAATGAAATGCGATCCAATACCGACGTGAGAAGCATGACCTGTTTTTTTGGCATACATTTCTTCAACCATGATAATATTTTCTTCTCCTCACCACATGAACCGTAAGAAATTTAAAATATATTTTACTACCTCAAAATTACGATATAAAATGGCGGCCTAACAGCTGACTGCAAAATCGGCGCCAAGTCAAAATGACCAATGAGAAGCAAACTGCAATGGTTCAAAATGGCTGGCGATTGGTCCCACAGAGCAAAGGTAGAGAGAGTACAAGAATTCTTACATAGAGATTACACAATCGGATGCCCAACAAGGCTTATGTTTGGGAAAGTGTGGTTGGCGAGCCAAATACGAACGTATTAAGCGTTAAACAAAAACGTGTTAAAGAAACATTTAAACATGTAATTATTAAGATTAGGACTATGACTTCCAAAAATCGACGTACTATGCGGGAAAACGTGGTAATGAGGAACGTGCTAACGAGGTTCCACTGTACTAAGAACAGAAGCACTATTTGTGGAATAAGTATTGGAAGGACACACAACGGAGGAAACTTACCTCAAACCTAAGATATTATAAAACTTTACTCTGTTAACTTCTGATATAATCTTGAATTACCTCAAACCATTTGTCCAGTACAACTTCCACATGTGCTAACCTGGATTCAATCCCAGGACTCAGCAGTGGTGGCCAGAGACCTATTTATGAGACACAGTATGAATTTCGGTTAGAACTGAAGAGTTTAAAAGTGAACTCTATACTTACGACCATTTTGCCTTCAAACAGCTTGGGAACAGTGCCCTCTACACATGTGCCTTTCATTTTGCTCTCCAACTTATCCAATAACTGAAAAGAGAACATAATATTTTGTCAAACTTTACAACATAGAACTTAAATTAATTCCCCTATATTTCTGCAGATAAGATGAGGTATAAATTTTCATCAAAGTTTCATAGTTCTAACATATATCTGTGCTAAAAGATGACCCCAACCTATCAACTCAAAAAGTTTCTGTAGGCTATCCTCACAGAAACAAAGCTTCCTCGATCTTTTTTTTAATTGGTGTCACTGAGTACAGTCACACTACAATGGAAGAGAACGATATACGCATTGTGCGTGAGCCTTGTGATATACATACCGGTATGTAGAGAAAAATTTAAAAATATAAAAAATAAGTTTTATTTTGCAGATTATGGCATTTATGGTTTTACTAACGAAATTTGCATTATTTCAGGACTAACATTTGCCTGGAAATGGTACCTAACATCTCAATATACCAAGACTAGCTTAAAAGACCCGGCGTCGCCCGGGTTTTGTATTTTGTAATTGGAAATTAACTTATGAAGGATTTTCAATTATAAATTCTACGTCCTTATATAGGCATTTATAATTTGAAATAGGAAGAACGACTTATTACACTCAAACTATTCCCTCAGAAAACGCTTGATATAGTTTTTTATGGCTCATAGAGGATCTAGAATTTTGCATCCCATCGCTTGTACAGTGCACAGCAAGCCTGGTAGAGGTTTAAATAAGAAGAAACAGAAATTTCTGTAACATAATATTGTAATATCGAGGCGGGAAATTTCCTACTCTTATGTTACCATAAAACCGTTTTGGGGATGAAATTAAACAGAAAGCATTATCACTTTCATACTTTTCTCTCCAAAAACCTGCGATATAATATAATAATATACACATTACCATACCTCGTTTTGTTTTCTCTATGTCCAGGGTAGAGAAAGTTATGTGATTCCATTATTTTAGTGGATTTCATTCTGTAATATTTATTTATAACATGAATTATTTTGATAACTTCTCTTATTTGTCAAAAGTGCATTTCATTTGTTTTTTCCATGCCCATCTGATACCATTTGGCCACAATATATTCTGTGATTTGGAAATGATAATTCTATGTAAAAAGGGATTAAGTATTTTCAAAAAACATTTAATTTTTTGCATTTAGAATCAGAATTTTTCAAAATCCTTTCTTAGTGAGCATCTACATTATGAAACGAAGGTACTATCAAAATTCTAAGTCTCTACCTGTTATAGTTTAGGCTGTACGTTGATTCCTGTCAGTCAGTCAGTCATTCAGTCAGTCAGTCAGGACAAAGCCTTTTATATATAAGAGAGATAATATAATCTTGACATCAGAGTAACCATTTTATAATCAATCAAGAGAACCTATATTGCTTTTAACCTAACTGCGATTTGACTAGTATTTACAATCAAATCTTACATAGATTGCCTACTCCAGGTCAACCATTATGATTAATTAATCCATACTGTTTTTAGATCCTTATATAACAGATGTTTTTAACTACAATGCATGTTTCACTGAGCTACTAATATTTAACGCAACATAACTTTTAGTCAATTTAAATAACAATGGTATACTCTGTTATTAACTAATTCATGTCAAGCTAGTGAATGTAATCGCCATTCGATATTAGTAATATATGGCAAATGAACATTTTTAACATACTTGTATTTTACAACATTTGTAACTATCATTAAGTTATATGTATGTTTTGCTAGTGCACAGTACACGTCATAAATGAAAGTTATAGTCTGTTTATATTCCAAGTCTCTCATATCAGGCATGATACGTCATGGTGTTGTATTGAATATATACTAGTACAAAGGCAAAAAGTTAATTAAATTTATCATTTTATAATTGTTACACCTGTATTGTTTGTATTTGTCCCATAAGATTACCCGGATTTTTGGGGCCTTTTTTTTTATATGATTCAACTATAATCTTATCTGCAGAAATATATGGTATGGTTTATTATTATAGATCCTGATTCTCTCAGAATTACCTGCATGAAAAATATGTAATACTTCATTAAAAAGTTGTTTTTATTTGATACCAATAGTTATTGTGATTGCAAATTCGGTTTTGGGAGTCAACTCAATCATATTAATTATATAATTACTTATACAGTAAAATGCCAATATAACAAAATTTTCAGCATTGCAAAATTATGTATTGACCCCTTCTCTTTTCCCTATTTTGCGTGTGTTAAAACATTGCATTGTAACAAATTTAGAACTTTCAGTATAACAAATTAAAATTTTGCCTCTTTGCTGATATATAATTTTAATTTCTACACTGTATACTGTGTAATATTGCCTTGGAGAGAGTCAACTTTTTATAATCAATGCATATTTGTTGAATGCTGAATGGAAATAGCTTAAAGAAGAAATATGTAATCGCGAACTGCTTTAGAATAATTGGAGTGGTTTATGAAGACATCACAAAAAGTGAAGTGCTACAGTCAAGCCGCTTAGTGTCCGGCTCTGACATTTCTCGTTAGAAAGACAAGGGAGGGAGGCTCATAGGATTGCCAATCTGCGGCAACTAGAAGCTGTTGAAAAATCTGCAAAATATCTGCTTTGAACGAAGTCATTCTACTACAATTGTTATCTATTAAACTTTAAAACAGTTAAATGCAGCATCTTCACGGTGGATTCATGAAGTATTTATAATTAGGAATATTTGTTGATACAAAGCGTATAGTATGCTTTCCACACAACCATGTTTCCAATGTTGGCAATGATGAGAGGGGAAGGCGGATGAAATATCGCAAGAGTCTGCTAGCACCAATCATAGGTCTTCGCGCCAAGCTCATCGCTTGAATATAGTGCGATGTTGCCCCATCTAATTTTGTAAGAAGCACGTGTCCTGCTGTCCTCAGTTACGCTTTGTGCTTGTGTTGGGGAAGTTCCTTTGGTGTTTGTGTGTGTTCTTTTCCCGGTTAATTGTTTACAAGCTTTATTGTTGGTAGCAATAATGGCTATAGGTTCGTCAGAATCGAAGAAAACAAAAATCGACTCTTATAAGAGCCAAAGCCGTGAATTTATATATAGGCTTAGGCTGCGTGAATATTTTGAGAAAGAGAGAGACAATGGATTACCTCTTCTGCCTGTTACGAAAGTGGTAGATAGAGTTTGTGATGCTTTGGGAGTGGAAAAAACAACATTGAAAAGTGTGACGAAAGAAAAATGTCCAAATGACCTTAATAGGCCATCTGCTGTTCTTCGTACTTCCGGAAAGCAGAGACCACGACCCAGCCCTAAAACATCACTTGATGCATTTCAGGAGGATGCAATTAGACAGCATATTTAGCAATATTATTTACAAAGAGTGTGGCGTCTTTCCTCTGAAGAATTAACAGAATGTCAGTTGTTTTCATTTTCCTTATGTTCTCTAATACAGAGTTATGCCATCATAATTGCTTCCATTTTTTAATGTTCTGTATAGTATAGTTCCATAAAATAGATAATATTCTTTTAAATTGCTTAGGAGTTATCTATTGCCATTGAGAAAGTAAGTAAGTAAATAAATATTCAATAATTACAGCCCATGTATTTAACTGCATACAATATGTGAAATGTTTTAAATTATTTATAGGCGTTCGCATTCAATTCAAATTTTGCTCTTCAAAACCGCTCCCCGCTTCGGAACCGGCAACACTGCTTCTTCCCTCTCGAGAAACGTCAGGGCCGGAGACCCAGCGGCTTGACTTTAGATGACAGAAACAGAAGAGAATTGGAAGCGTTTGTGTGAAAACTTAGATGGGCAGCAAGTAAAGTTACACTATAACAAAATTTCACAATAACAAATTAATTTCCGAGGTCCCTTAAATTTTGTTATACTGGTATTTCCCTGTACTGACACATACACTTTACTTATAATCACTCAGACGAGACAGACACACGTACAACACGCTTTGTGCAAGTCACTATTTACTGGATACAGACTTCATAGATGATGTAATATTGGTTGCTGATATGGATAATCATCAGCTTGTCACTATGAGTGTCGTTTTCTGTGGGATGTTCGAGTAACACAGCAATTTATGTAATACGAGTTCTCTCTTACAAGGAACCTATCACTACCCTCATATCGAAACATGCCTCAATATTTTTCCTGGGTCATCTAGATGCTGTAAGAAGTCCACGCTCCAAAAATTAGCTGCTGGTTTCAACTGCAAGTACCTTAAAATGCTTTGCAAATATCTTGGAACATATAGGGAATATAACATGGTAATCTAGAGATGAGACTGGACAACCCTGACTGGCGAGAGTATTACGTCATCCATTCATTTTGAGAACGAAAAATTTCTAGCAGGCCGTGTCTCCTTCCATAAGCCACTTTCAGCTGTCATATGCGTTAAAAACAAGGACATGTTTACTGAGTTTACAACTTCCGGGCTGTGTGGCCATGGTCTATGAGTGTCTAGCTGGATGGTCGGCTGTCAACTGCTGGCGCTTGCTCTGTCCCGCTGATATTTATACTTTCTCCTCGCGCTCCGATTGGTCGGCGCTCTGCTGTTCTTTCTCCTTCTCTGATTGGTCTGTGATTAGTGGGTTTGCATTTAGTTTTAGTGATGGCTGGAATCCAAGATTTGTGTACCCAAATTTGGGTAAAAACAAATGTAATTTCGTTTGCTAGAGATATGATGTAAAACATATAAGCCTATGATATAACTAGGAAAGCAAGTAACTTACCTAACAGAACTTATGTTCGCACATCACGTAGAAATAATGTCATGATGTGTATGGAATGGAATAAACATCTGTCTGAGCTTATCGCACTATCGTGAAGTACACGCTGGTGCGATTAACCAATGAAACGACAGGACATAGTTAGTCAAGGTATGTCTGTTGCTTACGTCTGCTCCAAACACATTGTGGATCAAGTATAGTCCAATAGTTCTTTATATCCAGTTCTAGATTTGGCCTCCAAAAATGATATCTTGCCACTGATTTCAGGGCAGCCATCCTTGGGTGACCTTCGTTCAGAATGTTGAATTACTGATGTAATTTCAGAGGATTTGAAATCTTTTATAAAAAAAAACCGACTAGCTGTGAATGCTGAAATAATAACTATGGAAAATGGGGGGGTTAATTTCAGATGCAATTAAAGGAAAAGCACTACAAATACTGAATTTCCAATCACAATAACTATCGGTATCAAATAAAAATAACCTTCAAATGAAGTTGCTACCTATTTTTCATGCAGATAATTCTGAGAGGATCAACCCTCTTCCTCCCCCCCCCCCCCCATTTTGTGGAAATTCCAATCTAGCCAACTCCACTTTTCAGTAAGAAAGTCAGGTAGCAGTTGTCAATCACCACTCACATTCCATTCTATTGCCATTACCTATTTGCTGGCTTGCCTGCAAGTTTGTGGCTGGGACGTACTGTAAGCTGAACTTTCAGATGATTCTCGGAACAATTTTCTCAATTTTACATAGAGGCTTAGAGAGTGTTGTGTTGACTGTGCAAGTAAAACTGTCGAACGAGCAGACAATGAAAAACTTAAAAAGATGATTCACACTTGACAGTGAAGGACTAAAGGCTGAACGTTCCATTACTTGAGGAGCCAGTTGCACCTACTATGGACTTTTTTTCTGTAGCCTATGTGATGATTAGGGTTCAGATGTTTATAACATGTCATATTTTGATCCTGACCTCCGTTCTTGCCGCAAACACAAATTAAACATGAACTGCACATTTCTTATCCTAATCGGACCGTTTTTATTTTGCATATAAAGTCATATTTTGATCAGTTTCATGGTCTTGGTTATATTTCGGTCATATTTGTACTTTAGTGCCACATTTCAGTTATAAATTCGGTAAAAGAGCTCATCACGGGGGGGGGGGGGGGCAATAGGAAAACAGACAGAAAAGCAATATTGTGACATTATTGGAACTGAAATATCAACGTCAAAATATTGGGTACTGAAAACAAAAATTATGTTATCTGACATTTTAACCCTTCGCGGGCAGCAATGTTTTATGGCTGTGGGCGGAAGGCATTTTTAAAGAAAAAATAAGTTAATGAAAAACCAATTGAAAGTAACTTAAATCATGCATTCATGCATAAAATCAACATATGCCTTGGAGTTTTGCCGAATTCTGTCCCTAATCTGCTCTAGGAACGATTTTTAGTATTTAGCAAGAAAATGTTTATGCGGAAACGGCACAAGTTTCACTGAGCGCATTATAAGTTCACATAGGCCTACAGTGGGCGATGATTCTCAATTGGATCAGTATTTTGTTCAAAATCAGAAGGCAGAACTGGCCCTTGCTGGATATTATATATTGTAGTAATAGATTATGTGACTGTATCAAAATTACTCACTTCTATTGAGCTGGGCGCATGATTGCCTCCAGTGTCACTTACGTCGCTCTCACTTTCATTAACGCTGCCGGTAGCAATCTCGGAAAAAACATTCCTTACTATCGCTAAATGATAATTCTGACACTTCACTTTCACTATGAATACTTAATCCTTCAGTTTCAGAACCTGTAGGACACTTTCTTTTTGCAATTTTACCAAAAATAAGGGAAAAACACGGAACAAAAAGTGCACGCTGTTCACTAGTTACTCATGGCCACTGAAATCCTCTACTAAAATTGTCCTGGGCAGGTGTATTGGGGAATTCCCAAGTCACAGTGGATAAGAGAATTCTCCTGCCATCTGTTGAAGATTTTACGTACTTAGTGCGTGAGAAAAGCCGGTCACATTATGAGTCGGTCAGAGAACCCATATATAGGTTACGGCGCTGGAGGCATCGGACAGGCGTGCCATATATGGGATTCCGCCCGGGAAGGGTTAATTCCTTCCTTCTGCTATAAAAAGGATATTAAGTTTATAGTTCAACATCCATGTTCTGTACCAACTAAAGAATACTGCAGCAACAACAACAACAATAATAATAATAATAATAATAATAATAATAATAAACCTTTCTTTGGATGCAGATAATTGTTTTAATGTCCCTGGATCTATCTAATTCATGTATAAGTTCAAGTTGTGTCCCACTCTCTGTTTTTTTATTGTACACTCTTTAAATATGACTTTATTTCTTCATAGTTATAATGTTGTTTAATCCTACCCAATGCTTCCACAACTCCAGCCTGAGGGGTAGGCCTAATATAATTTAAGTTAATTAACCCTGCGGTGGTGGCTGGAAACACAAGTTAGCAGGTTTCCATGTCTGTGCAAGCAGTTGGCACACAACAATTTCCTTAGAATAATAAACATACACAAACATGGTAGACTACACAGCGGTCGGGTGGTAGGCCTTGTCCCTTCAGGGATTTAGCACCACGGAGTTTTAACAGAGCACGATTTTTATAGCTTAGATGAATTTTTTCAAACTGTAAGATATGAGTAAGTTAATTATGTTACTAGCTATAAAAATAAGTTAGTAATTATAAGCACTTCTGTAAACAATAACTTTAACTAATAGGTAATAAATAATATCAGGAAATCTATTGGATTTGGTGATCGACATGGAGAATACTGCACTCTGACAAGCTTATGCATCGAACAGACATACTTTGTGTTTAATGGAAAATTCTATCAACAGAGTTCAGGATTGGCTATGGAAAACCCACTTTCACCATTTTTGGCAGACCTGTATACAGTAACGAAATTTAGGGGACCTCAGAAATTAATTTATTATAGTGAAATTTTGTTATACTGAAATGTTATAGGTGTACAATGTTCTGGACTTTATTTTTTGAAAAAGTCAAAATAGTCACCAACCACTGCACATGAATTTAAAACGGAATCTGGTATAATGCTGTTGTGATAGAAGAAAATCTTAAAGACTATGGCCATGTGTTGCCTGCACAAGAGCCAAAGACTGTTGATCACTGTGTTGCACACCTTCCTCTTCAACCTCATCATCACATGGATTTCTATCACTCAAAATGTCTGCCACAATACCATCATCTGTGATTTCTTGTTACACTATCACATCACGGTCCACACTGACATAGTCATTAAGATTCACCCTTGCAGGCCCGTCTTACTTTTAAGTTCTCTTCTCTTTCTGTGTCATCTAGCACTTTACTCCAGCTTTTCTAAAGCAGTTTGCGATTCAACACTCAGCATTAATATTTCTCCCTGATGCAATATTACTCAGTATACACCGGAAAAATAAAATTATATACAGGCAAATAAGCAAAATTTTATTTTGTTATGCTGAAAGTTGTAAATTTGTTATAATGAAATGTTTTAACACATATTAAATACGGAAAAGAGAAGGGGCCAATACATAATTTTGTAATACTGAAAATTTTGTTTTACTGGGTTCTGGAAACCCATGTTACTTCAGCTTTCTCCTAAATGTTCAAAATGTGGACGACATCTTCACCATAGTCAACTGCAAGCATATCCAAGATTCTCTTAAACTTTTGAATTTACAGGATACATCCAAAAATTTTACAATAGAAGTACAAACACACAACTATCTACCATTTTTGGATTTAAAAATTATAAACAGTGACCACAAACTAGAATTTGGCATTACAGGATGCCCACTCACTCAGACTGCTACATTAAAGCAAAGAGCCTCAAACCTACTGGACACGAACCAGCCATTTCATAAAATATGCGAATTTTTCCCTCAAAGAGAGAAGTTATAAAATTATTGTAATTGGGTAATTATTGCAATTGGGTGGTCAAAAATAAGTTTAAACCCTCAAATTCTCTGAATATTAAGGACTTAGGTGTATCTGAAATGGTTTCATGTGTAAAACTGTCGATTTACTCATTTCTTATTTATGATATGTAATAAAGAAAAATAGTTTTTATACTTTGCTAGAATGTCCCACCCGTAGTTATGAAATGGCTGAAACATGCTATACTGAACAGCCTAGCTCACAGGTTAATAAACATCCCACTTAACAAAATGGAATTCGAGGATGAATACAAGAAAATATTAAATGGCTTTACCAAAGAATTAGTTAACAACAAAGTGGAAAAATAAACAACAAAAATTAATCAGAGATACCATCAACCTAAGTTCAGAAAAAGAAAAGATCATCTACAAGAAAATCACTTATCATCCAATGGCAGACAGAAAGTTTAAGAAAATATTCAAGAAACACAGTATCACATTAGCACCGGTAAACCATTTCAGCATAAAGAAACTTGTTGAATTCCACTCACATTGATAAAGTTCCATACAAATAAAAATCTGGAATATACCAATTCAAATGCAATAACTGCGGTTTAAAATACATAGGCCAGACAAAAAAGAACCTGGAAGTTAGGACAAAGGAACACAGTAGGAACATAAAATATGAACAGATCGACAAATCAGCAATAGCAGCACATGTTTGTGAAACAGGACACGAGGTCAATATGGAACCAGAGTTAAAGAAATGTATACAAGGACGAAAACAACTGGCAGTGTGGGAAAAAATTCACATACACAAGAATAAGAACAGGCTTATGAACTTCGAAATTCCCAGGGATGATCTCATTAGAAGGTTCAATATTTGCCCACCAACCAACCAGCAGATGGAGTCTAGCTGAGGATGAATGAGGATGTCATTCGAAACTACAGTCCAGGTTAGTGACAATTCTAGTGAAGCTAGTGTGAAACAATCCACCTCATTATTATTTTTATATACCGTATTGGCCCGAATATAAGACGATGTTTTTTCCCTGAAAATGTGCTTTTAAAAACTATACTCGTCTTATACGCGCACCTGAAGACTCAACAACTCTGCTACCCTGAATGCAGCTGTGCACGTGGGCAACGGGTATCCCCAAGCAAGCAAGTGACGTGCGTCCGACTCAAGGTCAAAGCTGCGCGAAAATTATCGAACTTTACCGAACTTCGTGCTTCTGTTTGTACTTCACCAGGACCTTCTGATCCTGACTGCACTTGCCTGCGCGTCTCTATTATCCACGCGTAAATCTTTTGTTTGACCACCAGTCATGGCAGACGTTGTGGAAAAGAAAGCATCTTCATTGTCTCAATGCGTAAATAAAGGCGAGAAAAGCAGTTACGACATGAACTTCAAAATTCTGTTTTATGTGAAGCAAAATGTATTAATAAGCTATTTTATTTATTTTTTCGTAACTACCCTTCAAAAATTCAGGGTCGTCTTATATTCGAGGTCGTCTTATTTTCGGGCCAATACGGTAATAATATCAGTATTTTAATTTGAAAACTAGTATTGTAAACTTTAGTAGGTAAGTTTTTAATAGTTAATGTAGTCATGTAAGAATCTGAAGTGTCTTATATCATAAATACATAAATACACATACATACATATTATTACCAGCTCACAGCAATAACTAAAATTTTATGACTTAGCCCTCGAAGACACGTTTCTTCTATATTACTAGGATTCTTTCGGTAACCATATTTGTGTGTCATAGTGAGAACAGAAAGAACATTTCAGCTACAATGCTTATAGGTTACTAGTACAAATCCATTCATATGCACAAGATCAGTAACACAACAAAGTTATTGAAATATAATACTCACTACTCGCAAGAATTCTTGCACATCGTGCTGCATAAATGAATCCAGGGTTTCCCATCCAAACGATTTGGTTAGTTTCTTGGTGCCTACAGGTTTATCACAGAACTGAAGTTCATGAAACACCCTCTGCAGTGCAAGTGCCACACTCTTACTGGAGTCGTCGCTCTCAGTTGGCATTTTGTACACAGCCTAAAATCACAAACAAAATGCAAGCTGTAAGAAAAGCTAACACAGGCCAAAAAACACAGTTTTAATGTTCAAGGAAATCCATAAATAAATTACAATGCAGCTGGGCATTATGAATAAGTTTTAAAATTGCCGAGAAACTAATTCTTTAAACTAATTCGTAATCTTTGTTGAAGAGGAGAAACCAATTCAACCTTTGCCTGGATTATTTTCATATTATCTCTATCTTCATAGTAGAACTCTAAAGCCGATGTCCCATGATCCAATTTATTTATTTAATTTAATGCAGGGGCAATTTGATGTACATCATTAGCCACAAGTAACAATGACAAAGCGATACACCTAATACAAAATACATCAAATACAAAGCATAACATTGGAAACAAGGAAGGCACATGTTTACAGCATAGTCATCTTCCCTCTTGCCTCCCAGTATCGGTCCACCAAAGTTGTACATTTGAGGGCAGGGCAGATGGTAAGATGATGTGAATCCATGATGGAGTTCGTGTTGCATAAGATGCAATTTGGGCTGGTGAAAATGCCAACATGATGTAGGTGTTTTGCAAGGCAGTCGTGTCCAGTTGTCATGCGGAAGCTTGCTACAGCCTCTTTTCTTGGCCAGTCTGGGATAGATTTGATGGTGTCTTTCCACTGATAATCCTTGATGCGGTTCTCCAGGTTCTTCTGGTGAGTAGCTTTTACTTTCTGATGAATGACTCTCGCAGCACTTCTGTATTCAGTATTAACTGGATAGGGATGGATTTGGGTCCCTTTCTTTGCTAGTGTGTCAGCAGCTTCATTTCCGGCAATGCCGCAATGGGATGGAATCCATTGCAGGACTACTTTCTTCTGTTGATCAAGTAGGTTTCTGATAAGTTTTCTGCAGTTCAGTATATCATGGCTAGGTGGTGTGTTGTGATTTGAAATTGCTCTTATTGCAGCTTGTGAATCACATAGTATGACGATGTTAGAAAGAGCTGTTGGTCTGCATAGGAGTTGTCTCAATTTGTTGACTGGAAAATTTGTATAAAGTAGCATTTCTATAGAATTATTTCTGGCTGTGCACATGAGAGTGCGTTTTGGTCCAATATACAGAGCCAGCTGTTCTCCCAAAACGAAAATCGATAGCTACTACAATTGACATGGCGGTCGATATGTACGCACTTGGCACAAGTAACATTTTTTACAGAATCTTTATCATAATTTCGAGAGCACCTCTGCGTTTATGCCGGTTGTGATACTGGTTATTGTTAGAGGTGTTTGTTTTTGTTGATTAGCGATAAAACGAAATGATGTGTTCTGATGTCAAGATTAATTATCTTGATATATTAAGATGTTAGGTACCATTTGCGGGCAAATGCAAGCTGCAAAATAACGTGAATTTCGTAAATAAATCCACAAACGCCATAATCCGCGAAATAAAACCTATTTTTGGTATTTTTTTATTTTCCCCATAAATCGGTACGGGTATCACATGACACGCAAAATGTGCGGGACAAAAATAACAAAACAATTATTTGAAAACTGTTTTGCAAAATAACAGCTTCACGCCAACCAACTTCAGGAAGTAGTCACTGCTTCTGCTCCTGGAACTGTTATTTTGTAACTGCTTCATGTAACAATCACCGTTTCTTTATAGCTGCTTCCCGGCCTGCACATTGTCTGGGTCCTCATGGGATTATTTCCTGTAACTATGTAACCGCTTCCTGCAGCAATTTTCTTTTTTTTTGTAGCTGCTTCTTCTAGCTTTGTCTTAGCACAGAAATAGAAAAATAACACCATGGTGGCAAAACAGTTTCTTTCGCCGCAACAGAATAGCAGGTTATTTTGAAACTGTTTCGTTTGAGAAGCAGTAACAGTTGAAACAGTTTCACAAAAAGAACAGTTTTTCCACAACTATATGCGTGTATTGTTCTGTTCCATTGTGGTAGCCAACAGTCTTTTTAACTAACTGTAGTTATTTTGCTCTAACTTCTACTTCTTGGCAACATTTTTGCGATCAACCAGAAAATTGAAACAAAAACAGAACTTTTAAAAATTGCTTCTTTAACCTTTTTAAAAAAGTAGCAGAAATTTTTTGTTCTGTTGAACACATGCCTATTATTATTATTTATATTACCATTATTGTTAATAATACTGTTATAATTGTTAATAATAATAGGCCTAGGAATAATAATAATAATAGTAACAATAGCAATAATCATATATGCATGACGTCCTACGTCTTTAGTGTCTATAAAAAAATAAAAACACAAAACATCACCTTTTGAATTTTAAAACAACAAATCTTACAAAAAATAAAAACATTTTCAAACACCTCTAGTTATTGTTAATACTGTTTTAAATTTGAAGTCTTAGCATCCGTTAATCTTCTTGACTTTAATATTGTATCATTTTATCTTTTTGGTTATGTTTGCTAGTCGAGTGCGTACTGGCAGCGGAGAGAATCAGCTGCACGGAGGAAGAACCCATGTTTCTACGTCATGCAGGTCATGCAAGGATAGAATGATGCTCATTGGTTGATTTCGTATTTTTGGATGGAAAAGTAGAAACGTTTCTATTCCGTTGCATGGAAAATATAGTATGAAATTGTGTGCTATGGCAATCGGCCATGTCACATGATCCAATCTGATGGTTTGTAGACATCCGGACCAAAAATTGGATCATGGGACAGTAGTAGTGGTAGTACTAAATGATTTATTTTGCCTGGCAGAGTTAAGGCCTACCTAGTACTGCATAGAGGGACAAAAGTACAATTAGCCAGAAATAAATCATTTTTAGTACACACTCTCTAAACCGGCTGCTTCTCAGACTGCTAAGACACCATATAGCAGTACTTTTATGGTATATTTTCTCGACGTAGATGTCACTACTCTCCATCTGTACTCCTAAAGAATCAGCTATTTCCAACTGTGCCAACTAGATGTCTCTACAATGTCTTCCACTTTAAGTTCAATTTTGTATGATAAGGTTTTATTGTTCATTGTCTTTTAACAAGATTAGTAATTCTTGTCATTTAGAAATCTAGTATTTAAGAAATAAATTTTATAACAATAGCTTTGGTATAATTTTTATGCCTGGGGGTGGGTGTGAATGTCTGAGGCCTGCATTACAAGTTTGAGGCCCTAACCGTGAGGCCATAGCTACAAGTTGAGGAAAGCGATCTCAGATGTTCCTGATATAAACTACTAGCTACACGTAACAAGGCATTACAGTCGAACCTCTGTTTAACGAAGATCGATACAACGATAAACCCGCATTCAGCAATACTTTTCTACAGCCCCGGCAAATTTCCCATCTTGAAAACGTTACGCCTACCGGTCCCTCATTACAGCAATTAAGATATTTCAAAAGCTCCCTTTTACAACGAAAAGTATTTTGAAGTGAAATTTTTATTTTAAACTGGTAGCTTAGCCCTAGAGATGGCAGCTGGTAGCAGATTATTGTCCATTCCAGCCTAGTTTTAGCATAATGACTTTGTTGCCAGCCAACTGCTGTTATCTGTGGGGTTTGGGGTGCCTTTAGAAAATCCGAAAGAGAAATTCGTCAGTAGAGGGTGTAGACCACGGAAATAACTCGCCCTACTGTATTTGTTAAAAAACATATGGCCATTTCATTTGCTAGTTCAGATTTACTTTTGTGCAGTCCATTGAGCTAACATTTGTTTCATTCAATAAATATATAGACCTAAGCATCTATAACACAAGTCAACAAAATTTAAAAAGTTTTTTGTATCCGAAATAAAATGTATCAAATCTTATGTAATTTGGCCTCCTAAATTCGAAAATGGCAGTAATTTTTTTTTATTAGTTCTCGTTTAGAAGATATCGGCTATATAGCCTTCATTGTTGTTCGTGCAAGAAAATATACGTAGTCTTTAATCACATACCTCATAAACATGGTCTTTTGCCTTCTCTAGTGTACTTTATCTTAGGAGCATCTCTTACTACAGACCAGCAGTAGTCAGCAATCATAGACGTGTTCCATTTCCCCTGATAACATCGTTCTAGAGTAGCGATGTCTTGGTGGAAACGTTCACCATGCTTGTCGCTTACTGCTCCAAGATTGTCAGAGAAGAAGACCAGGTGAGAGTGAAGGAAATGCATCTTGAGGGACATTCTATTATAACCCATCAACATATTGTCCACTAATGTTCTGTAATTAGACGCCCTTTTGTTGCCAAGGAAATTAAGTACAACTCTAGTGAACGCTACCCATGCAGTTTTCTCCTTGCCTGTTAGAAGTCCATGAAAATGTTCATCAGCAATTAGTTTTCTTATTTGCGGACCTATGAATATTCCCTCCCCAATTTTAGATTCACTTAATCGTGGAAATTTATGAAAGAGATACTAAAATGCTTCTCCGTTTTGATTCATACCATTTACAAAGTTTTTCATTAGTCCCAACTTAATGTGCAACGCAAGTAATATTATTTCAGTCTTGTCAACCAGTGGTCTGTAAACAACAGGGTTGTAAAAAAGCCGGCTAAAATTGAAAAAGACCTAACCAGCGGTTTTTTTCAATTTTAGCCATTTCCTGGTTGGGGGAAGGGGGGAGCGGGTTGAAATTTTGAAAAAATTATATTTAGGGCCCTATGGGAATTAGAGGGAAACTTAGTATGCATAAATTAGACACCAATGATTCAGTGGTTGTGGGGGTGAGGGTGGAAATTAAAAATTTTTAAAACCATGTTTGTGGGGTATCGTTGAAAAGCTCTTGATGAGTAATCTCTAAATCAACAACTAGTTTCTCAATAGCACTCATATAAGGAGAGATTTGAATATTTGAAAGTCAAAAACACTTTAAAATATACCTCAGCCAATAGGCATGCCGAAATGAATTCATGAGGACCAACTGAAGCTAAAATTACCAATGAAATAAAGTTTGAAATATTAAAAATAATAGTTAAATATCTTTAGAACAATAATCCTTGGCCAAATTAAAAATGAAATAATAAAAGATATCAATTAATACATAATTAACAACTCTCTTTTTATAAAAAAAATATTTCAGTTTTTATTCTACACTTACCCCAATAAATTCATAAAAAGCACTATGAAATCTACCTCAGGCCTACTATGTAGGCCTACCTAAAGGGATTTTTTATACTTATTTCTCCATCAATTACACAAATCTGAAGCGTAATCACCTATCGCTGGAAATTTGTCAAGCCATAGAATCTTTACATCGTATGCCAGCCAGTTCTGCATCAATCGAAAGAGTATTTTCTTCATTTGGGTTAATACAAACAAAATTGAGAAACAGACTAGGCAATGAAAAAGCCCAGAAGCTTGTATGCATTAACAGGCAGAATAAAGCAAATATGCAAGAGTCTTATGATGAATGGTGAATTTACCATATTTACTTGAATATAACGTGCCCTTTTTTTGTCCATTTGTAGATTTCAATACTGAGGTGCGCGTTAAATTCTAGTACAAATCCGTTTCGTAGGTCGGAGGTAATATTGATCTACATAACAAGGCACTGCTATAATTCTCGACTTCGTTCATTTTATCGTTAGCCTACACCATATGAAATTTAATTTCTGAAACATAATGAAAAAATAGTTTTTGTCAGTTCTATAGTGCAAATGTGGAATAGGCTATTGTGCATTGTTGATTTTAAACTCATTTAAGAGTGGTATCAGCTTTTATTGTGAAACATGCATTTAACATTTTGTTTGTCCATTTAGCAATAAAAATAAGCACCTCCGAGGATTCCAGTGATGAACACATTAGTGAATATTTAACTATTTTTGGGAATTACACAGTGAAGTGGTATTGAATTACATAAAAACCTTTGTTATTACATACATGCTTCACTAAATATTTACCTGTTTTTATCAGGACAGATCTGTTTCCGCCATTCTCATGGCCATCGTCAGCTGTTCTCGATTTTTTCAAAGAAGTAAATATAAAACTAGCACCAAAAAACAGATTCAACATCAAAACATTAATCAAGTCAAAACATAAAGATAAAGAGCCGGAAAGCAACAAATCAGGAATTTACCAGATTAACTGCAATGATTGCAATAAGATATATATTGGGCAAACGAGGAGAAATATGGGTATTCGAGTAAAAGAGCATTTTCGCAATATAAAGTTCCAGCAAATAGAAAAGTCAGCAGTGGCTACTCATTATTGGGAAGAAGGCCACAAAATAAATGATAAAGCTAAACTTTTGAGGGAAACATACAGAGTTAACAGTTTGGGAAAAATTATTCATACAAAAAAACAAGGAAATAGTAATGAATTTCGACATCCCAGTAGAAGAGAGCCTCATCACAAGATTCTTCCACCCTCCACCAGATGGCAACACAACACCAAGAAATCGAGAACAGCTGACGATGGCCATGAGAATGGCGGAAACAGATCTGTCCTGATAAAAACAGGTAAATATTTAGTGAAGCATGTATGTAATAACAAAGGTTTTTATGTAATACATTAGTGAATATTGATGAGCCATGCCTATAGGTCTACTTGTAGGCCTAAAACTGGCAGTTAACTGTAAATGTTTATGTGTTGGTTCATTATTCTATAAATACTAAGACAAAATTCCAAATAAAATATTCTATTGATGCGCATTACATTCGCTAACAAACTCTTTTTTTATGATTTTAAGTTTCAAAATCAGGGTGCGCATTAAATTCGAGGGTAATTAACTATTGCTGGGAATTACACAGTGAAGTGGTACAGTGAGTCCCACGCAAGAGTTGGCCAATGACATGGGATTCTGCGAAGCGGCAGGCACAGCTCCAACTCCCGAGCGATCGGGTGAAATATCTACGCAAATAAAGCCGCGATTGGTGTAATGATTCAGGTTCTCATATTTACAGTTAAAATTACAATGAAAATAACCACATACCTCATCACAAGAGCTGCTGGAAATATTCTTCTCTTGCATCCACACAATACTGGCACCTTTTCAGGAAATTTTCTTTCACACGCATAATTTCAGCTTCCGAGACAGAGTTAATTTCTCTTGTGATAATATTTTTAAGTTCTTCTAACAGCATGTGACTATTATTTATGGGGAAACTTCAACAAGAAAAATTAACTCTATTTCGGAAGCTAACTTATGCGCGTAAAAGAAAATTTCCTAAAATGCATTATTGTATCTTATAATCTATCTAATTTGTTATAAATGTATTAATGTATGTTAATGCTTAATGTCCCATAGCATGTATTTGCTCAGAGGACTAAACAATAAACAACAATAAACAACAATGGTGCCAGTATTGTGTGGATGCAAGAGCAGAACATTTTTAACATCTCTTGTGATGAGGTACGTGGTTATTTTCATTGTAATTTTAATTGTAAATGTGAGAACCTGAAACATTATACCGATCGCGGCTTTATTTGCTGTGCCCGCCGCGACGCACAGGCCTAAGTAGGCCTACTACAGGTTCTGAGCTTGAAACTTTTAAATTTGTGATGTTTGGAAATAAAAACAAGAAAGGAACTTCAATAATTTTTATTCAATTTGATTTTAGCCGGATAAAATGTCTGGCTTTTTTCAAGTGGATAAAACTGAGGCCTACTACAGGTTCTGAGATTGTAACTTTTAAATTTGTGATCTTTGGAAATTTAAACAAGAAAGGAACTTCAATTATTTTTATTCAATTTGATTTTAGCCGGATAAAATGCCTGCTTTTTTCAAGTGGATAAAACTGGTAGCTCTGCATTTGCACTCAGTACGCCTAAGTAGGCCTACTACAGGTTCTGAGCTTGTATCTTTTAAATTTGTGATGTTTGGAAATAAGAACATGAAAGAAACTTCAATTATTTTTACTCAATTTGATTTTATCCAGATAAAATGCCTGGCATTTTTCAAGTGGATAAGACTGGTAGCTCTGCATTTGCACTCAGTAGGCCTAAGTAGGCCTACTACAGGTTCTGAGCTTGAAACTTTTAAATTTGTGATGTTTGGAAATAAAAGCATGTAAGAAACTTCTATTATTTTTATTCAATTTGATTTTATCCGGCCTGGCTTTTTTCAAGTGGATAAAACTGGTAGCTCTTCATTTTCACTCAATAGGCCTAAGTAGGCCTACTAAGGTTCTGTGCTTGTAACTTTTAAATTTGTGATGTTTGGAAATAAAAGCATGTAAGAAACTTCTATTATTTTTATTCAATTTGGCTTTTTTCAAGTGGATAAAACTGGTAGCTCTTCATTTGCACTCAGTAGGCCTAAGTAGGCCTACTACAGGTTCTGAGCTTGTAACTTTTAAATTTGTGATGTTTGGAAATAAAAACATGAAAGAAACTTGAATTATTTTCATTCAATTTGATTTTATCCGGCCTGGCTTTTTTCAAGTGGATAAAACTGGTAGCTCTGCATTTGCACTCAGTAAGTATTACAGGTTCTGAGCTTGTAACTTTTAAATTTGTGATGTTTGGAAATAAAAGCATGTAAGAAACTTCAATTATTTTTATTCAATTTGATTTTATCCGGCCTGGCTTTTTTGAGGTGGATAAAACTGGTAGCTCTTCATTTGCACTCAGTAGGCCTAAGTAGGCCTACTACAGGTTCTGAGCTTGTAACTTTTAAATTTGTGATGTTTGGAAATAAAAACATGAAAGAAACTTGAATTATTCTTATCCAATTTGATTTTATCCGGCCTGGCTTTTTTCAAGTGGATAAAACTGGTGGCTCTGCATTTGCACTCAGTAGTCCTAAGTAGGCCTACTACAGGTTCTGAGCTTGTAACTTAAATTTATGATGTTTGGAAATAAAAACATGAAAGAAACTTCCATTATTTTTATTCAATTTGATTTTATCCGGATAAAATTGCCTGGCTTTTTTCAAGTGGATAAAACCGGTTAAAATCAGGCTGGCTTTTTTCATAACAACCCTGGTAAACAATGTTTTTAATTCCTGGTTCTTGCTTTGTTGCATAGTGTTTGTCCTTCGCATGACTATCCCATTCACATAAAAAGCAACAATATTTCGTATAACCCTGTTTCCATTGGTATAGCAAAATTCATATATCGCCCGTTTCTATTTAGCCACTCGCATAGGTTTGTGGAACAAGTACGACAACAAATATGGGGTGCAAACGATTTGTCCTGATCACCAACCTTGCAACCAAAATAGAGATGATAGGCTTTTTAACAATAGGAGTTAACCGTACCTTTTGCGATTTAAAAGTCACTTCTCCACAGATAAAACAAAAGTTCTTGGATTGTTAACACACTTACGCGGCATTCTGTGCCTTTCATGCCAATTCTATTACAGAAAGGATAATATATATGCATATATGTTATTTTATAATTATAATTATAATCACTCACAATAACGATTAAATCACTCCCTATTTTAACTATTTCAAAGCACACTGATAGACAGTTTTCTCACTCACAAAGCAAGAACTTAACTGAATTTATAAAGGAATATCAGTTTGAGGGTTTGACTTATATGCTAGAGCCATAAATTCACCCTTAAATTTCCGATACAGTCTGTTTCAAACAAAGTTACTTGGCTAAAATCCCGTTTTTAGTAAAACAACCTGACCTGTGTATTGTAGAAATGAGAACTAACAGACAAAAATGGATGTCATTTTCGTGTTTAGCGACCCCAAATTAGTAATGTATGGTTAATTTTATCTCGAATACATTTTGGCTGTTGACTTGTGTAATTATAGTTTTTACAGCGAAAGTAAGTTTTATGTGAAATTTCTTTCTATGATAATTGTAGAATAATAATTATAAATTATTTATAATTGCACACTCTATTACAGTCAAGCCTCGATATAATGCCCTCTTTACAGTGCCACCCTCGCGCGCCAATAAATGCAAGTGAATGGATCTTCTCCCATATAAAATACATATGAAACCTCATTACTGTGACAATTCATTTAGGATTTAAAAAAAATATAGCTTACAGTGATTTCTTTAGTTGCAGAATTCTTCTAAAACTGGCATGAATGATAGGAAGGTTATTTAAGAATCATCCTGTACTGTATTTCCAAGAAGTGAGTGTTCCCCTGCCACTAACTGTAAATGTAGTGGGATGGAATGTCGAAGCTAAGTTAAGAAGTCAGACAGACAGCCTGCGTGAGGGTGGAGCAGGTAGAAAGGCATTCCAAACTTTCACTATTTTTAGTCCAGTGTCCATTACGCTGTTAAACACTACACTACTCATAAGATTATTAAAATGAACAGAGCTGTTGTTACACTTCAAGAGAAACGAGAAATCTGTGAATACAATGAAAGATTTCCCAAATATTTTGTGCTAAAGTTCTTTGTTTGCCTTTTATTTGATTTTCCTTTCATAATACAGTACCGTAAATTAATACAGCACAGCATTATGTCATTTTTATTTTAAAAATTAAATTTCCTTTTAGTGCCACCTTCGCTTTGTGCCATCAAATGTTAGAGAACGGTTGGTGGCATTATATCGAGGGTTGACTGTATAAAGAAAGTTGAACACAAACTTTTATCTTCATGACACTAACTTTATACCTAACAGAAGGATATTATTTCTTTATTCCTTCAAAGTGTAAATTTAGAAGTAGCCTTGCCTTTCAAATATGGATGCTTACCTTTCTAAGTTGATTGGTAAAGTATAAAGTCTGCAGAAGGGAGTTCATATAACAGGTGGCACCTTGATTTTTGAGCCCAACATAGCCAGTGTGCTTTTTTGAGTCCCAGCTAACACCATGTGGAGCGTCTGCTACTACATGAACCTATAATATAATTAATAAACAACAAAAATTAGATTTTTTATACTCTGCAATGGAATAAACGTTTCTTTATATTAAATGGCTTCACTGATTGTATAATGTGCTAAAAGTCGTTTCTTAACAGCAAAAATTACTTAAAGTGCTGTTAACTAAGAATAAACAAATTCAGACATAGTCTTTAATTATACAATTACCTAACATTTCTTTCTTACCTCTAAAGTAATGGAGTCATCTTTGATGAATCCCTTTTCTGGGTCCAATACATCTTGCCACGACATAAAATGGCTGAAACCCCAATCATTTTCCTTGCTGTAAAACAAGTGTTGAATTTCTGAAAGAGATTAAAAAAATATTTTCCATTAGATCCACACAAAAATATCAGTCTTGTTTATATTTGCTTTCATGACACAGAAAAAATATATTTTAATTTAATGGAAGAGGCTTAATACAACATTCTACAAGTACCATGTCAGAAAAAGTATTCCCTCCATGAAAACTATGCACAAGGGCAACAACATACGAGTGTCATTCAATAATTAAAGAGAAAAACTGGTCTGGGGAAAAGACAGTTGGTAATACAAGTTTGATACATTTAGGATTTTAAGTTGGCATCACTGGGATGAGTTCTAATCAGCTGATGGATCAACATTACTCTGTTTATAACCTCAAAATTATAACGATGTCGGGTATTCTTGAAAATTCCATATTGGTTGGACAACGTTCTGTGATTCTTTTTTGATTGC
Organism: Ectobius pallidus; assembly: GCA_964059195.1. NCBI lineage: Eukaryota > Metazoa > Arthropoda > Insecta > Blattodea > Ectobiidae > Ectobius > Ectobius pallidus. The sequence continues at coordinate 6,873,567 of CAXKWD010000012.1, forward strand.
TGAAGGTGAAAAACCAACTAATATATACTCTAGAATGACTAAAGTGTATGGTGAAAGTTGTATGAACCGGTTACAAGTGGGTAGAACAGTTCAAATGTGGTCGAGAATCAGTGACTGACGAACACCGTTCTGGCTGGCCTGTTGTAGTTGCAACTTCCTCACTTGAAACTCGAATTGTTTGGTACACTGAAGGAGGCATTACGTGGGAAGAAGTTCCAGGATAACGAGGATGTCAAGAAATTTGTGGAAAATTGGCTCCGATACTAAGACAAAGAGTTCTTTGCAGCCGGTATAAAAAAGCTAGTAAGCAGCTGGGACAAGTGCATAAATGTTGATGGGGATTATGTTGAAAAGTAGGAAAGGTCTTGGTTTTGTAAAAATAAACGGTTTTTTTCTCCAGGTCAGTTTGTCTCTTTAACTATTGAATGGCCCTCATACAGTCAACTCACCTCCGACCTTTATAATCTGCATCTGTTTATGTTCCGATCTGATAATTATTACAGAAATCATATACCATAAAATACAGAAGAAATTATCCGGATCGCTTTGAGGCTGTATTCAAGCAATTTTGCAGCAGCGAGCATTGGGAAACCCTCTTTCAGGCCCGATTATATTTGCAAAAAAGCAAAACTTTTAGCCAACACAATCGATGGTTTGTCAACAAAACAACTGTCTCTGACCGATATGTGACACTTTTTAAGAAATTATTTTTTCCGTGATTTACCTAACTATCCAGATATTTGATTATCCGGATCGGGTCTGGTTCCAATTAATTCAGACAATTAGAGTTCTACCACAGTATACGTATTAATACAGTAAAAAAACTGTGTGTTAAAAGTCCTATGACAACATGTTAGCTGGACGACACTAGCGCTCCATGCGGAGAGTAACTAAAACTACGGTCTCATCATATCAAATTACTTGGGAAAATACATAAACACATCACAAAATATGTTATGTTAAGAGAGACAAATACACAATATTTTTATTTAATGCAAGTCAGAATTTTAAATTTAAGAAATAATGAAATAGATATAATATGAGGCGTGTTTTTTAAGTAAGTACCTTTTGCGATTCCGCCGCCGCAGCGCTACGGTCGGCGTTCCGCGCATGCGCGCTGGTTACCTACATCTCTTGTCTACGCACTGACGCCATTACAGTCTGATTCTTCATTGTATACGTTGTTTACTGAGTGTTTAAGATGCCTCCGACAATCGTGAGTCCCGCCGATTGTGAAGTACGGGCTGTTACACGATTTCTTAGTGCTAAAGGCGTAAAACCGATCGATATTCATCGTGAGATCTGTGAAGTTTACGGACAAAACATTATGAGTGATGGAATGGTAAGGAAATGGGTGAGAGCATTTAAAGATGGCTGCACAAATGTGCATGATGAAGAACGGAGTGGGCGTCCTTCGGTCTTTAATGAAGATGTGGTGCAGAAAGTGGAAGAAAAGGTGAGAGAAAACAGACGCTTTACAATTTCATCAATGTGCAACTGGTTTTCTCAATATTCTCGTAGTGTTTTGTATCGCATTGTGACCGAGAACTTGAATTACCGGAAATTTTGTTCACGTTGGGTTCCAAAAATGTTGACGGATTTGCACAAAACCCAACGTTGTGGCAGTGCATTGACTTTCCTTGAGCGGTACCACAATGAAGGTGAAGATTTTTTAGACCAAATTGTTACTGGTGACGAAACATGGGTGGCCTACGTCACACCAGAATCAAAACAACAATCCATGGAATGGCGACATTCATCATCACCCAAAAGAGTGAAGTTTAAGCAAACAATTTCTGCCCGGAAAATCATGTGCACAGTTTTTTGGGACAAAAAAGGAGTATTGCTAGTGGAGTTTCTGCCTCGTAATGAGACAATCAATGCAGCGTCTTATTGTGAGACATTGAACAATCTGCGTCGTGCAATCCAGAACAAAAGACGTGGCAAGTTGAGTAAGGGTATCGTTTTGCTGCATGACAATGCCCGTCCACATGTGGCTAATCGGACCAAAGATCTCATCAAATCTTTTAAATGGGAAACTCTAGATCATCCTCCATACAGCCCTGATCTGGCGCCCAGCGACTACCATTTGTTCCTGCACTTGAAGAAACACCTGGGTGGTCAGCGTCTTCAAGACGATAACGAAGTCAAAACAGTTGTGATACAGTGGTTAACAAGTCAGGCGGCAGAATTTTATGAGGAGGGTATTCAAAAACGGGTGCCACGTTATGACAAGTGCCTCAATATTCACGGAAATTATGTAGAAAAGTAGATTAAGGTACAGGCTTTCATGTAAAAATAAAATTATTGCGATATCTTTGCACGTCTTTTTTAATTCCAAAACGGTACTTACTTAAAAAACACGCCTCGTATTATTCCAGTTATGAACAGGTAAACAATACCTAATAGGCTACTGTTACGGACTGTATCTAGGCCTGGTCTTTTCCTTTAAAATCATTTGAATCATAATTTATTGAAATTATATTAAATACGTATTAATTACGTAAATTATATTATAGGTCTGTCACGTTCATCCTGCACTTCATTGTTGAGAGTGTATTTTGATTCTTTGCCTTATATGGCTTCAATACGACTTCAATTGTAGGTCTATGTAGCGTCAAGTATTACTGCAGGATGAAATCCATTTCACAAAACAAAAAATTCTGGAGCATTTGGAATTGAGGACACCGTCGGTACAGTAGTTTTAAATAACGAGTTTTTATAGGAATTCATAACCTGTCTGTTTTCAGCGTGATCCAAGCATAGACGGTAATTTTCACTCAAATATTTTACATCTTTTGTTAGTAGGTTTTCTTGTCGACCATTAATGACCCATTTTATACAGCAGAAATCATTACAACAGAATAAAATGTAAAAATATTACATTAAAGTAAGTTCAAACATAACCACACCAGAATCACGAGTAAGCCAGTAGGCCTACAATAAATATTACATATTATCGTTCTTACCTTTCTGGATCTTTCAAGAAAGTGAAGAAATACAATTCAAGATATTGTCCTTTATTATTACTGCAATTTACAGCCGAACAAGAAGGTCCTTTCGAATATTGCTTGTTCTAATAAATACAACACTCCTGTTTATATACATACTTCCCAGAGTAATTACTGTAGTGTTAGTTTATGGCCGCTACGATCGCTAGTATATGCACGTGCATTTTCGTCTGGCAGAAAAACGGACTGAGTTTCTTTACTGTATTAATACTTATACTGTGGTTCTACTGTAATTATTGCAAGTATGTAAAGCTGACAGCACCTAGCGTATTATAATACATGCTTCAGGCTAAATTCCCATCAGTTTAAATTTAACAGTTTTCTATCTATGCAATGTTCCTTGGTTGAATTTTAGTATGTTCATAGTCTACCTAGGTACACCAATACCAAGAATCTTAAACATGATTTTGAGAATCCTAGACACTATTGTAAAATAATCTATACAGGGGTTAGATTTAAAAGAATAGCAATGAAAAAAAAAAAATAGTATATTGCAATACATGTGCCGTAAGGCATGCATACGGATCGAGGAAATAGTTTGAAAAAACAAGGTGCTCGCGCCGAGTTTTTTCAATTTTCCGAGATCCGTTATGCGCTTATGGCACGAGTATTGCATGCTGTTTTTTGCACGATGATTATTTATATCAATTTAATTATATTAATTGTGATATTACCTGAAAATATTATGTATATACATTCTTGAAGATAGATGTTTATTTGAGAAAGTGATTCACATTTGTTGTTTATGGGAATCGAATATTTGTGCTGGGGGGGCCTTGTCCATAAAGGCTTGTACTATGAGGTGTGGCGTAATATTCATAACAGCACGGAAACTCTTACCGCACATAGCAACAAGATTGCGTGTGGGAATGTCAACTTACGATCCACGGCAACAATATTCGTAAGTACCACTAATTAGTTAAGTCGTGCAAAAAAACATATACACATACCTCATTATCAATGAATAAGCAGATGATAATATAAAACTTGAACAGAGTCAACATTTATTTAATATTTACACTTCTTGCTCCACTTACATTTAATTAGCAGGACTAGTTTCCAGGGATTACTCCCTCATCCTCAGCTGGTGGTTGACTGATAACAATGTCTTGTTGATCTGATGCATCTGCTCCTACAGTGTTACCACTCCTATTACCTAAAAAACTAAATATCCCATCTGCTGCTGGGACATCAAAATTCAAGATCTTGTTTTGGTTCTTAATGATGAATATCTTCTCCCAAACTCCTAACTCAGATGGATTTTTGACATGTTTTAAAAGTTTGATCTCTTTTTTGATGTGGTGATCCTTGAAGTATGCATGGTGGGCTAAAGCAGATTTTTCTGTATGTACTAATCTGATGTTCCTGAGATGCTCTTTCATTCTTGTATCCAGGTTCCTTCTGGTTTGACCTATATACACCTTGTGACAGTCCGAGCATTCCATTTGATATATCCCTGATAATTCGGTTTTTGGAGTACTATTGTTTAATGGATGGTTGAGCATGTTCCTCAGGTTAAATTTGTTTTGGGGAGCCAATTTTATGTTTTGTCCTTTGAATGATTTTTCAAATTTAGGAAATAATTCCGGATGAAAGGTAAACTTCTTGTATATTGGTTTGCTGTCATTTGAGTTGCTCAGAGTACATGTGTCCTTAATCAATTTAGCTTTCTTATGTTTGGAAATCAACTTATCAATAAAATCTGTCTTAAAACCATTCAACATTGCAACTTTATGTATATGGTGATATTCTTTCTTGTATTCTGCATCTGAAAAAGGTACATGTATCAACCTATGCACTAGACTATGAAATATGGCATATTGATGTGGTCTTGGATTGAATACATTTCGCTTAATATAGTTGTCAACATGCGTATCTTTCCTGTAGATCCCAAATTCAAGTCTCTCTCCATGTTTAAAATTTTAAGATCCAAAAAAGGTAGATAACCATTTTCTTCCTTTTCAATAGTAAATTTGATAGATTGATCTTGTAGATTGAGTAGCTTTATTGAGTCTTCTATGAATCTATTAGGGATAATGGCAAAAACATCATCCACATACCTGTGCCAATCTTTGAAGATGTGTGGGAAGGACTCAGTCATCCGTATTTCTAATTGGCTCATATAAAGATCAGCTAATAAAGGTGATAACGGATTGCCCATGGCTAGTCCCTTGGTTTGTTTATAAAAACTTGAATTGAACATAAAACTGTTTTGATTGATGCATAAGTAAACCAAATCAGTATAACTTTTAATTTGCTCTGATGTGAAATTATTGTAAGAAAGCCACTGATTCAGTAGGTTGGATAGTTTCTCAGTTGGAATGCTTGTAAACAATGCATTGACGTCAAAGGATACTAAAATATCATCCTTTCCAATGGTAATGTCTTTGATTTTGTTGATTAGTTCGTCTGTGTTTTTCATACCCAATGAACTGAATTTTTTCAATTCGTCGAATTTGTTAATTAACCACTTCGCCAATTTATAGGTAGGTGCATCAATATTATTAATTATCGGTCTCATGCTCTCATCCTTCTTATGTATTTTAGGAAGGCAATACAATCTTGGTAGAATCGGGTTGCTCACTATGAGCTTCTTAGCTTCTGAATTAGGTATGACAGCACTATCCTTAATGGTTTTCAGAGTAATATCTGTCATAGTTTTCAACGGGTTTTTGCTAATTCTCTCATATTCAGGTTTTTGAAGCATCATGTCTGTCCTTCGTATATAATCTTCCTTATCCATTATTACCAATTTGTTTCCCTTATCTGCTTTTAAATAATACACCTGTCTGTCATTTAGTTTCTTAATCATTGATTTATCATTTATTTTCATACTCTCTTTAGGAATATTTTGCAGTAGTTGGAAACATTTGTTCTTGGCCAAATTCTTCTCGTTCACATTCTTGATTAGGTTAGAAGTTCCCTCAACATCGACAATGTAGTCCTCAATTTTGTTTGAATAATTTATACATGTCTTAAAACCTCTGTTTAAAAAATTAACTTCTTCTTTATTGAACTCATGTTTAGATAAATTTACCACGTTATTAGTGGGTAACTTATTCAAACCTGGAATCTGTTCATATTGGCTTTGTTCTGGACTTTTCTTGTAGCGTAATTTCTTGGTTTTTTCTATTAGTCTTTTTGTTTTGTTAGACATGCTAGTGCTAAGTTTATTGTATAAATTAGTGCACAAATTCATCCAGATTATATTGCCTAAAGATTTCTGTAAAGTCAAATGTAAATTATACAGAATGAGGTCCATCCTTTCTAAATTGGCATAATGTTTACTTCTTTCCAACAACATAGCTTTCTTTTCTAAGATCATTTGCTGTTTACTATTATCATTAAGTTTGATGATACTTCTGAGAAATACTGGGGATAATTGCTCTTTCATGCATATGTTCAGGAATTTAATATCTGCTGCAGTATGTCTCCTTTTTTCATGTAGTTTGAAGAATTGTTTAATGTCATGTTTTCTATCAAGAAACTTAATATTAAAATCATTCATCATATCATCAGTAGACATAGTAAAATGAGGTAAGTAAGATGCACCTTTTTAAATCCACCTTCTTAACTTCAAAGGTTAGTAAACCATATGATTCAAGTGTTAAAATAATTAATTGAAGTACTATAAACAGTAGAGCATGTTGTAAAACTTGAACAGAGTCAACATTTATTTAATATTTACACTTCTTGCTCCACTTACATTTAATTAGCAGGACTAGTTTCCAGTTAGCCCACCATGCATACTTCAAGGATCACCACATCAAAAAAGAGATCAAACTTTTAAAACATGTCAAAAATCCATCTGAGTTAGGAGTTTGGGAGAAGATATTCATCATTAAGAACCAAAACAAGATCTTGAATTTTGATGTCCCAGCAGCAGATGGGATATTTAGTTTTTTAGGTAATAGGAGTGGTAACACTGTAGGAGCAGATGCATCAGATCAACAAGACATTGTTATCAGTCAACCACCAGCTGAGGATGAGGGAGTAATCCCTGGAAACTAGTCCTGCTAATTAAATGTAAGTGGAGCAAGAAGTGTAAATATTAAATAAATGTTGACTCTGTTCAAGTTTTACAACATGCTCTACTGTTTATAGTACTTCAATTAATTATTTTAACACTTGAGATGATAATATGTTTGACATTCTATGCATAAGGAAGCACTGATGCCATAAAACTGAAAGTGTTTTTTTCCTTTACTAGGTGATTTTACCTGTGTGGTCTCGTGGTTAGCATCGCTGGCATCTTTAAAAAATTAAGTGTGTGTGTATCAGACCTACAGATAGGAGAACTGAACTGTCCCTGTCTTAAGATGAGAACGCTGGTATGATCTTGAGAGGGCCAAATTGTAAGCATGCACCACTCCTTAATTTTTCTTATTACTTTCCTCCCTTTACTACAAAATATTTAATTACCTTAGTATGTTGAGGACATGGCATGTTTGTGAAATCCCGGAAACATTTCTGCCTTTGCACTCAAAATGCGCCATAAAGAAAATTATAGACCAATGAAATACCAGTTGAAGAACGCCACCAATAAGCAAGCAATGCTGGGAATGGGTTGTGATATTGACCCCCATAAGCAAAATAAACAAATTTACCTAAAGCAACAAATTTATCTGAACAGATTACTTTTTTTCAGCACTACTCAACTTTGCAAAGTGAAAGTGCGTCTAGAACATGGAGTGACCAACAGTGTAGAAATAGGAAGAGGTGGGCGTCAAGGATGTTCCATGTCACCCATCTTGTTCAACCTTTATGGAGACTGGCTAGCAAAAGAAGCCTTAGAAGGAGTTAGGGATTTTGTGATAGGAGGATACGCTATTAACACCATAAAATATGCGGATGACCTTGTGATTCTGGCATAGAAACAAGAAATATTGCAAGGAATGATTGACAGGCTGGTGGAAACAGGAAAAAAGCATGGAATGGAAATCAACATAGATAAATCGAAAGTGATGAGGATATCGAAGAGAGAAGAGCCTCTTCGAATTATCATCGGAAATCAAGAATTACAGAACGTGAACCAGTTCAAATACTTGGGAAGTTTACTGACAAAAGATGCCTATTGCACCAAGGAGATTAGATCAAGAATTGCCATGGCCAAGAAAGCATTTATGAAGAAGAGAACACTGCTAACTAGTAGTCTGAACCTACAGCTATGTAAGAACCTGGTGAAGTGTTATATTTGAAGTATTGCTTTTATGGAACAGAGATGTGGACTTCGAGGACAACAGAGAAGAAATATTTGAAATGCTTTGAAATGTGGTGCTAGAGGCAGAAAGAAAAGATAAAGCGGATGGACATGGTGACAAACGAACAGGTTCTGAGGAGAGTGGGTGAGAAGAAGTCAATCATACACACAATTCATCAGAGGAAAGCAAACTGCATTGGGCACATTCTAAGAAGAAACTGCTTATTACATGACGTTGTAGAAGGAAGGCTGGAAGGAACAACTAGACTCGGAAGAAGAAGAATTCAACTGGTGGACGATTTAAGGGAAAAGCGGAAATATTGGATGCTGAAGGAGGAAGCAGAGGATAGGAAGCTATGGAAAACCAAATTCGCGTGCCAAGTTTGATAACCTGCCGAAAGGTAGAATACTCACTACTACTACTACTAAACATAAAGTCCTTTACAAAATATATTTGTAAGTGATTGTGTACTTACTGCGACTGAAGGGTTCTCCATCTTCCTTCTGGCTGAGGAGTCTGAGCTCAGCCACAGCATAGCAACTCCAAGAGGATGACTCTGATTCACCATTACACTGGAATATAACGAATCAGTGATTAATTGCAAGTGTCTATCATCATAATTTTATAGTCTTACTTTTCTCACTTTCATTTTATTGCACCTAGATCCAATAACTGCTTTTTATGTAAATTCACAAGGGCAAAACTCTAAAACATCTTCATAACTGTAGTTTATTTGATAAAAACAATCAATCAACACAGGAACTGGGTACATATCAGCTGCATATGAACAAAAGAAGATACAATAATAAAGTACAGTAGAAGCCAGATATATAACGCGGTTGATGGGGGACATGCTTTACCCTTGTGTTATATTGAAATGTGATTGAAGAAGTGACAAAAATCGACCATGTCACCAATTCCATCCGCTTTATCTTTTCTATCTGCCTCCAGCACCACATTTCAAAGCATTTCAAATATTTCTTCTCTGTTATCTTCTCTTCTATACAATTCTCTATTCTTCTATACAATTACTTCTGGCTGTGCACACGAGAGTGCATTTTGGTCCAATATCCAGCACCAGCTGTTCTTCCGAAACGAAAATCGATGGCTACTACAATCGACATGGTGGTCGATATATACGCACCTGACACAAGTAACATTTTTTACGGAATCTTTATCATAATTTCCAGAGCACCTCAGTTTTTATGCCGGTTGTAATAATAATTATTGTTAATATTGTTAAATTCAAAGTCTCAGCATCTGTTAATCTTCTTGACTTTAATGTTATAACTAAAGCCCGGATTTTCATGCACTATCAAACTTAAAAACATGCATGCATTCATGCACTATCGTATCTCCAAATATGCACGATGAAAGGCGAAACATGCACTATCAAAAATCCGCACTGTACTGCAATATATTCAATTTCTCTTAAAACAATATACAAGTTTTTTTCCCAAATTCTCCTCACTTAAACTCGTGCGTTTATCAGTTAGGACATTCTTGAACGCAGAAAAGGATCTTTCTACTTCAAACGAAGTAACAGGTGCATACTTAAGGGAAGAAATTTGACTGAGGGTGAGATCGAATTGCATGTTGTATTTTACATTTTTTCCACACAATACGTCTTTCACTGTTTTCAGAAGTTTAAGATGAGGATTTGAACTAAGTACCTTCTTAAGTCTTTCCCTGTCACATCCATTTCTCCACAACACGATGCTAAAGTTAATTATTCAACGTCTTCAACAATGGCTAGTGACTGACAAATTCAAGCAACGGACATTCTCAATGGAAGGTGGAAGGTGGCGGGGGTCGGCAAGTCGGCATTTTCTTTTGTAGCCTGGTGTATTATATTACTGTTTATTTAGGGTAAACAGTAGTTTGCACTTTCAAATTCATGCAGGTGGCAGACTCTGTTGCCAAATCAATCAAATAATAATGGTAATACAATACAACATTTTTACGTTTCTTTGAAAAGCCGAGATTTTAGGGAGGCACATTCATAATATGCACAGTTATGCATGGTAACTTGATATTATGCACTAAAACCAGAAAATGATGGTTTATTTGCATTAAAAACATCTGAATATGCTATATTAAACCAACAAAATCCAAAACATGCATTATGCATGAATTTTGCCATAAAAAGGTCGAAATATGCAAACATGCACGGAAAAAATATGGTTATTTGGAATCCATAAGTCATGTAATGAGTAACTACAAAGTTTGAGAAGTGTAACCAAAGTATATAAAAACATGCATTTGCATGGAAATCCGGGCTCTAGTTATAACGTATTATCTTTTTGGTTATGTTCGCTGGTCGCGCGAATGCTGGCAGCGGTGAGAATCAGCTGTATGGAGGAATAAGCCATGTTTCTATGTCATACACGTCACGCGGGGATAGAATGACGCTCATTGGTTGATTTAATATTTTTGGATGGAAAAATAGAAACGTTTCTATTCCGTTGCAAGCAAAATAATTGTATGGAAAATATAGGATGAAATTGTGTGCAATGGTAGTCGGCCATGTCATATGATCCAATCTGGTGGTTTGTAGACATTTGGACCAAAAATTGGATCGTGGGACATCGGCTTTATACAGCAATATAAAATACAGTAGTTTGTAAAAATTACTCACCAGTTATGCTATTTAATCCAGTCCTGTAACTGATCTCAATTTACGGCTCTTCTTTCGCAGATGGGGCACGAGAATTTTTCTAATTCCCGAGAGTTACGTACAACATTTACTAAAACATACACTGTAACGTTCAGGTATAATATTCCCATTTCCCCATTTTTTACACGATCAATAATTTTCAGTTTATCTCCTACTGAATTTGCTTTCCGCTTCTGCGACATTTTGTATTCCGAACTCGCAACTTTACAATCCGAATGCATGATTCAAACTAAAATCATATTTCAACTTTCCTAGGTTTTAAGAATTTATGGCAGGTGCAGATTTTTTTTATCCTTATAGAACTACAGTAGACTCCCTCTAATCCAGCCACCCTGGGACCGGACCCTCGACCGGTAAAAAATGGCCGGACCATTCGGCGGTTTTTTAAACGTGTCAAGTATAACCTATTAAAGCAAAAATCAACTTTTAAGATGGTTTTGTCCAGTTTTTAAAGCATACTTACCCAAAAATTAAAATACAGCATTACAATTACAATTTCAAAATTAAAAGAAATCTGTTATTTTCTTCTGCTTTTTTAGTTGAACTCTTTTTTTGAAAGCATAATCACGCCACTTCTTCATGAACATACTATCGAAAGCTGATGCAGCAGCCTGTTGCTCGACATAACTTAGGTAGTCGCCAGTTCCAGTGCTGTGAACTAAACACTGAAAACTAAACAGGCATGTTTATTCAAGATGAAGGCTCCATGCAAGATTAAGTAACCTTTGACAACGGCTTCACAAAAGGATCAATAAACAGTGGTGAGTGCTGCCCAACAATCTATTTATATTACGGCACATTCCTCACCATAAGAAGAATGTCATTCAGTAATAGAATGTTTATTCTAGTCGATTACTGCCGTGAGCAACCCTTCCGCGCGCAGATGACTCATTCCAAGAAGTCGGCCGGATCATATGGCGGCCGAACCATCCGACGGACTAGAGGGAGTCAACTGTACACTATTCATTCCATGTCCCGTTACTTCTGCTAAATCCTTTGGAATGCAGTGGTGACGGTCAACCAGCAGGTGAGGGCGGGTCTAACGGTAAAAAAAAATGTACTGCAGAACCGCTCTTTGCAGAATTTTTACTGTTCTAAATCGACTTCCAAAATAAAAATTTCATTTATAAAACTACGTTCCCTTCCCCCGTGTTACATCCGAATCCACAGTATTTCGAGCTTCTACTGTACAATTATTTATAAGTGTATATTTTTTAAATCTTGTACAGTAGAATATTATAGGAGAAAAATTCCTCCGGCACTGGGACTTGAACCCAGGACCTTTGGCTATTCGCGCCAATGCTCTACCAACTGAGCTAAGCCGGAGCTCAATTCACAGCGCCAGATGGAACTTCTCTCCTATGACTGATTGCCCTAATGGTCTACCTCACAGACAGACAAGTTATGTCATATGCAGTACTGTGAGGCACACTAAGTAGTGATTTTTGTGACCGGGCTCCCACTGTTATTGTACAGTTAACATTCAAGATAGATATACAAGCATTCATGAGCCACAGATTATTGTCTCTGTTGGACACTACATGAGAATATTATAGGAGAAAAATTCCTCCGGCACTGGGACTTGAACCCAGGACCTTTGGCTATTTGCGCCAATGCTCTACCAACTGAGCTAAGCCGGAGCTCAATTCACAGCGCCAGATGGAACTTCTCTCCTATGACTGATTGCCCTAATGGTCTACCTCACAGACAGACAAGTTATGTCATATGCAGTACTGTGAGGCACACTAAGTAGTGATTTTTGTGACCGGGCTCCCACTGTTATTGTACAGTTAACATTCAAGATAGATATACAAGCATTCATGAGCCACAGATTATTGTCTCTGTTGGACACTACATGAGAATATTATAGGAGAAAAATTCCTCCGGCACTGGGACTTGAACCCAGGACCTTTGGCTATTCGCGCCAATGCTCTACCAACTGAGCTAAGCCGGAGCTCAATTCACAGCGCCAGATGGAACTTCTCTCCTATGACTGATTGCCCTAATGGTCTACCTCACAGACAGACAAGTTATGTCATATGCAGTACTGTGAGGCACACTAAGTAGTGATTTTTGTGACCGGGCTCCCACTGTTATTGTCACAATGTAGTGTCCAACAGAGACAATAATCTGTGGCTCATGAATGCTTGTATATCTATCTTGAATGTTAACTGTACAATAACAGTGGGAGCCCGGTCACAAAAATCACTACTTAGTGTGCCTCACAGTACTGCATATGACATAACTTGTCTGTCTGTGAGGTAGACCATTAGGGCAATCAGTCATAGGAGAGAAGTTCCATCTGGCGCTGTGAATTGAGCTCCGGCTTAGCTCAGTTGGTAGAGCATTGGCGCAAATAGCCAAAGGACCTGGGTTCAAGTCCCAGTGCCGGAGGAATTTTTCTCCTATAATATTCTCATGTAGTGTCCAACAGAGACAATAATCTGTGGCTCATGAATGCTTGTATATCTATCTTGTACAGTAATAAATACAATATTAATAATACAATAACATTATAGCAATTAGGTTAACCTAAAGAAATATAACAGTTGATGGACTGGAAAGTCATATGAAGCTCAACTCTCACCAACTGCAGTTCAAACGACATAATATATTGTCCCGCCTGCTTTTGCCATAGGTTATCTGGCTTACAATGACACAAATAGCGATGCATTTTATTCTTTTCAGGTTTTAATAATATTCATCTCATGCTTAATTCTGTATTCATTAAAGGGTCACAATACCGTATTTATCTGAATATAAGCCGCACTTTGTTTCTTAGATTAAGCCCAGCAAAATATGCTTGCGGCTTAAAATCATGTACAAGTGTTTTTAGGCAATAATTGTAAAATGAGCACAATATAGCCGGTTGATCCATCATAGTTGGTTCCCCTCCTCCAAGCACCACCACCTATCGATTATCTCGAATCTCCAGGACTATTGACATATTAATCGATTTTAACATTGAAAATATATCGATTTTGATCGAAGCATCGTAGAAGATGCGTAAAAATGTGTAAGCAAGTGATGTTTTGTCTATTTTGTCATTTTTGATAGCAGATTACAGAGTATGCATGTATTATGAGCTGCTCACAAGTAAAAAAATGTCGTAATGTATGGGAATGTGAATAAAGGCAAATCTGAACTGATGGTAACTGAAAGTGCAGTTATGAAAAATAGAAAAATTGTGCAAAATTCAACACTGCAAGTCATATGAAGTGTAAAGTTATGATTTCTGTTTTCTTTTTCGTCAGTTTTATTTACTTATATGAAATAAAATTAGAATATCATAACTTAAGTCAGCTGATACTTTCTTTTTCTTAATTCAGGCCTATTTCAGCTAAGAAATGTGTTACTTTAATATTATGAAAATGAGGCAATTTATTACTTTTCCTTTACTTTACTGCTAAAAAGGCAGATGCGGCTTAAATTCAGGGGTGGCTTATATTCGGATAAATACGGTAAATGTAACTCAAGGTCTGGATTCTCTCAGGATAAATCGAGGACTTCTCATTACTAGCTCATGAATCAGTGACCAATCCAGTAAAGTGGAATCTCGGTAATTTGAAATTTTGGATAATCTGAACATAAATTTTTTATTAACCCTTCGCAGGCAGAAACCTATATATGGCATGCCTGTTTGCACCCTCAAAGGCAGAAACCCACATATGGGTTCTCTGACTGACTCATAATGTGACCGGCTCTTCTCATGCTCGAAGTACATAAAATCTTCAACAGATGGCAGGAGAATGTTTTCTTAACATGACAACATATTGTTTTACAGTGTTCATATACGGCTTCTGTTTGCTTGTAGGAGCCATAACTACGTACCCGTTGCCAATGGATGAACCCCTGTATGTCACATGATCAAGCTTAACCCTGGGTTTAAAAAATTCCACTCCAGATTTAATCGCCTTTGTTTAAGTTTATTTCTAGTCAGCCACAGTAGTAAACAGACGGCTTAAGGCATAAGGAGGAGGGGGCTGATATCTCTGTGGTCTCATCACCCAAGAAGACATGAATTTGGTTTCTTTACTCTCAGCTGAGATTTCCTGTTTGAATACATCCAACATAAGGCCATCAAAACACTGAAGAGCTCTCCAAATGTGGCTTTTACATTGTGTAGCTAAAAAAGTTGAGAAATATTCCTTGATTATCGGAATCATGTCCTCATAATGCCCACAAAACTTGATACAGTCAGTAATTCTGTACGGTGCCTCACTGTGTTTATAAGCTCAACTTAAATCTCCTGCATGGCCAAATTCAGTGTTATTTACATGTTTTGTTTACCGTATACACCCAAATACTACCCGCCCCTCAATAATACCCGCACCCAAATTTTTTGGAAAAGAAATTTAAAAGCAAATCTATAGGCCCATATATAAAATTATTTTGCCAGTTTTATTCTTAACTAAACAGTTATAATTAACATTACATATAAAAAAAAAAAAAATTAAACGAGGTAGGCTAAAATGTAATTATAAAAATAATGTGCATAGTAACAGCCAGCCAAACTCTCACCGTCTTATGCGCACAGTTTAACACTTTCAACAATAACAACACTCATGAATCCAGCTATGCAGCGAGAATCCACATGCGATGACATGCATCCGACCCAAGGTCAAAGTCATGTGGAAATTCACTGAACTTTTCCCGAATTAGTGGTTCTGGTTGTACTGCACTGATACTTGCTTGGTATTTCTACGCATAAGCTTTGTTTCACCACCAGTCATGGTGGACGAAGTCATATTTTTTGTCTCATTTCCTTTCATTACAGCATTATAGCAAACCTGTTCCTGGCAAGTCTCACAGGTCTCGGAATTCATCCTACAATGAATTCAAACTAAGAAAGTTCCCGAAAGAGTGGCATCACACATTTGCATTTGGGCTCAAAACACTTGGCCTGCCAATTTTACTTGCGTTTTTCGTTTCCGCAACTGGAAATGCAAAATAGAAAACACGTCAAAACAACAAAAAGAGATTCACACCGACAGTTGCAATGGCTGAAGATTCTAAATACAGTGAACCCTCTCATTTAAGGACATTGAAAGGACGTAACAATCTGTCTGCATCTGGGAGGTGTCCATTATTGAGAGGGAGGCTGTCCAATCTAACAGTAATTTTGAATTAGATAAGACCAAAAATGGAAAAATACTAGGCCATACAATTTTATTCTAAGTACACAGTTATCCAATGCAGTAATTAACCGTTTTCGACTCACTGGTACAAACAATGTCCAGTAGGTGTACAGCATTACAAAGATATCTTTAAAAAGTCAGTCATGCTACTTTGTCAAGTACACCTTGCACTAATTATTTTCTGTTCAAAAAAAGCCTGCAATTGTTGTATCAACTGAAGAGCTTCAGCATTCTTACGATTGATTCAATTCCTCTACTCAATTCCTCTCTACCATTCAATACTCAGATGTAGCCAGATGTTTGTTATGGAACTTTCAGAGATCATCAAATCATAATCTATCTCATCCCCGTCGCTTCCATTATCACTTACATTGACTGTTAGATTGTGTTGCTCTTAACATCCTTTACATCTCACATCCAGACTGATGACAACCAATGCATACTCACTGACTACAATGTGCCTGGTTTAGAAGACTGAAGAGGTTCCTGCACTTCTGCAACGTAACCATCTTGTACCTCTCAAAGCCAAATTAATCCATCCAATTGCATCGAGTACAGTGACAGATTTTGTGAGATCTTTGGCAGAGTATCCAATGAGACATCTTAGTATAAGTTGCCTGTACTGAAAACATGAATGACTCCTGACAGGAGATAGGAACAATTATTTGACATTTTTCAGAATGAATTCTGGGTGGGAGGCAGCATTGTCTAGGAAAAGTAAAACTTTTCTGCTCTGTCTGATAATTTTCTTGTCAAAAGAAACTAGCCAATCACTCATAAGATCCTGCATCATTCAAGCTTCTTTATTAGCTCTCCATTCCACAGGCAATATCATTATGTCCACCCCTTTAAAAAAGCGAGGTTTCGATGCCTTTCCAATAACAAGTGGTTTCATTTTGCACCTGCCATATATTCATAGCACAGCACAGTCAAACATTCCTTACAAATTTTCCTGCCCCAACATTTTTCACCCCGCAAGCTTAGAGTTTTGTCCTAAAGAGTACGGAAAAAAACCCAGTTTCATATACGTTATAAATGTATTTTTTTTATACAATTCTGAATGATTGAAGATAGTTTTTCTCTCCATTCTTTGAATTGCGGCGCATTTACACTTGTAGATTCTCTACACACAATTATGAAGCTGATGTTATATCTTACTCGATATTTCTCCAACCAACCATTCAAAGCTTTAAAATCAATATATCCAAGTACTTTTGCTGCTTCCCTCGCCTTTTCTTGAATAGGACCGGAAATGTGTTTTACTTCTTTCAGCTCAAAACCATTTAAACACAACATTGTCCACAGCAAGACCTTCAGGTTTCGGAAATTTATTTTTCCTTTTCTCATTACCATTTTCACATCACTGCTTTAATATGTCATCTTTCTGTTGTAGAATAGTGCTTACTTGTGTATTTCCTACACAGAATTTGTCTTCAAGCTAATTTTAGTTTTTTTCTACACACACCAACACTTCAACTTTCTTGCGGTCTGACAAACCTTTGAGTTTCTTGTGGCGGCTCGTGAGGTTCCATAGAGGTGGGTCACATACAAATATAAGCCATAGATGTTAGAAGGAAAACAGAACTCACCTTAAGCTAAAATTTACCTTTCTGTTTCATTTTTTGCATAACAATTCTATTCTTCTGTTTTTCCTTGCAGCAAATCCCTCAATTACATTCTTATTGAAGTCGGGAATAGCATGAAACATCTTCTTCTCCATCGACAGCATCACCAATGTAGTCAACTTCTCATTCCCCATAGAATTCCGCAGGAATGTCTTTATTTTGTTTAGAGTAGAGGAGGAATGTTCGGTTTCCACCGTCGTCATTGGAATTGTTACAATTATTTTCAGCCCCATCACACACTCTGAAAATATCTGCGACATATTTTTGCTATAAAAAAATTGTAGCAAGGGCATTGCACCAGAGGCACAGCGCAGATCTTCCCGACTGTACAAGACCTTCAATTCAGTTCGCAATTTCGGACCGTTAATTTTCTTGTAGTGTCACAGTTGTTTCAAAATCACTCTTTGGGAATTCACAGTACTTTGGAAACTTGTCAATCAAAAATAGTTTTGAGGCACACAAATGATCCGAAAACTGGAACCGATTGTTAATGCTGCTTACAATCGTTTCACAAACCTCCAGATATGCCAACCTGCTCAACACATTAATGCTACCACAATGGCTCATTCACTGAGGCTTCACTTTCATACTGCCTTTGAACATTACTTATCACGGTGACAAAATATTTCACAAGTTCACTGGTTTTAACAGCATTGGCATCTTTCTTTTGAATACAATTGAATAAGATTTAACATGTGGCATAATTTTGTGATAAAACGTAAGCCAGTATAGGAACTGAGGATCATTCAATGTTCTAACAAACCACACGGCCTCAACAGAGGATTTTCTGTCATTAAGTTCTGTGTGTCTTATCTGCTCAAAACATTTCAACAAGCTGTCTTTCTGTTCAAAGACAGTATTAACTGTGCGATGCTGAAAATACCATCTTGTCAGTGGCACACTCCCAATTCTCTTTTGGGCATATTCTGTCAAATAATCCATCCTTTTTGGAGATCTTGAAAAGAATGTTCCCACCCTTGCAGACCCTGAAAAAATATTCTGCTGTGAGATGATGATGATGTCGCATTTTGGGAATGAGATTTTGTTGATGTGCGTAACAGTGAATATAGTTAGCGTTGGGATATTTCTCTTGTACCAAGCACTGCACTCCACCCCTCTGCCTGCTGATAACGGAAGCTCCATCGTAGGTTTGACATATCAGTTTCTCGGGAGATTTTTCAATTTCCAGCTCATGTAACTGGTCCAGAATGATTGCCACTAATCCACTAGCTCTCCTGTCGCTAACTTCAAAATAACCCCAAAATCTTTGAAATACATTTCCCTCGTTTTGTGATCTCAAAATTATTGACAGTAGAGATTTGCAAGAATTGTCTGTACTTTCATCAGCCTGAAGGGACAGAAAATCTACTTTATTGATTTCCAATAAAATACGAGGGCGGTTTGTAAAGTAAGTTCCGGTCTCTCACGACACGTGAATGAGTGGTGCTAGCATCGCAAACTGTGTTCCGTTGTGTAGCTTGGTTCAGTACGGTCATGGCAGTATAACTGTGAGGTTGTTTTCGGCCATTTATCTCAACAATACAGCCGTTTGAAACGTCTGCAGTAATAAGAGATCCCGCCAAGTGTGAGGTACATGGAGTAATACGATTTCTGTGGGGAAAACAAATAGCACCAGCAGCAATTCATCGTGAGATTACTGCAGTGTACAGGAAACATTATGAGTGACAGTATAGTTTGACGTTGGTGTTGTGAAATTCGTGACGGACGTCCATGATGAAGAACGAAGTGGCCGACCATTTGTTGTGAATGATGAACTTGTTGCAAAAGTGGACGAAGTGGTCAGAGAGAATCGCCGTTTCACCATGTCTCCACTCTCAGAGCATTTTCCACAAATTTGTCAGACTGTCGGATTGCAGCGGTTTCAAAAGAATGAGGAGCTCAAGGAGAGCGTCAATGGGTGGCTACACGCACATGCAGAAGAGTTTTATGCAGAAGGAATTTCAAAGCTTGTGAAGCGGTATGAAAAATGTCTGAATGTTATCGGAAATTATGTTGAAAAATAGCTGAAAGGGTGTACTGTTCATGGGTATGCAACAAAAGCCCCTACAATAAAGTGTTTTCTGCAAAAAAAAATATCGGAACTTACTTTCCGAACTGCCCTCGTATGTTTTCTACATACAGTCAAAATAGCATCTAGAAGTTCATTTTGAATGTCCTTAGATGTCCCTTTGAAGACACTTGGATTATCTAAATGATCTTTCAGGACATTGTCAAGTGTCACAGTGTAGTTAATGAGACCTTCAAAAACACCTGGGTTATCAGAACTCTCTCTCTCTCATTATGTCCACGCAAGGTCAATTCAAATTCCCCGCAAAATTTAATGGCATCAAGAATGCGTGACAAAATATTTCTGTTTTTGACAACAAGATCATTATCCTTATGGACACATGTTCTATACCCATCACCAAGTTGCACCCTGATATCAGTCTTCCCTAAGACAGTGAGACTCTTTTCATTGCCTAAATGGCGTTTTGACAAACTGTGCTTCTTACATCTATCGGGCAAATGTTTAAGTCGTTCACACCAGTTTTAGTCCATGCATCTTCTCCACCGAATAGAATACACGGAAAACAAAATAGTCCATTAGTTGTCGGACACCCCATACATACACTCCCACTTTTCCTATACATTTTTATTGAATTTCCTGTTGTACACTCTGTGTTTGGCTTTATAAGTTAGATTTATCGCAAACTCTGGTCTAAGCTGGCCTAATTCTTTGGATAATGACCGGTCCTCAAAATTTAGAATTTTATTTTGTAAGTATCTTATCTCACTCATTTCACTATCACTATGTAAAAAATAGGCCTACTTTACTAACTAAGGAAAAAATCGGAAGCATGCACTAACACTCAACAAGAGAAAACTTCCGGCTTTAGCTTATTTGAGTTCGGGAAGTGGTAGGAAAACAGCATTTTTGCACTCGCCTTTCCCAACTGGACAGGTTTTACAGGTAAGATGTTATTGTATTGTGATACCCTGAGGGGGATACCCTGGCTATATTCTGTCTCTCTCAATATGTAAATATGTTCTCAACTATAGAGTAATATTAGTGCATACAACTCCATCTAGCAGATATGCATCCAGTCATGCATGATACTGTGAGGACTTCAAGAGTGCAGACAGCGCCAATTCGTGTGAAGTCGCAAAATTACTGTGACCCTGTACAAATTAAACTAGCCACAACCCCTTCCTGTAGTCCATCAGCTTTAGAAAGGGAAATGTTAAAGGGATGAGAGACAGCCGGGCACGACGGAAATTCGAATCATGCTATGTTGCCAGACTTGACAAGCAAAGCAAAAGCTCGAACTTTGAAGTAGATAGATGTTACGTTATTTTATTCGTTGCTATAAAGGCAGTATAGTTTATATTCAAAATGGATGGGGATGGTGGGGCACGTGACCCTGTGACCTAGAGGTAGAACCGTGCCGGTTGGGCAGGATGCAAGTGTGCAGAAACATTGAACCCATCAAGCAGGCAAAGTTCTATGACGTTTATCCACTTGCTTCCAGCTAACACTACAGTATTTAGGAGGGCTAGCCGTCTTTCATGACATTTTCCTACACTTCCTCTCAAATCTAATTTTCCTATTTTTGTAACACATTAGGGCTGTCAAATATTTGTACTTGTCCACATCTGAGAGTATCTGTAAACAAGAGATGAATTTAACATTATTTCTATATATAATTTCAGTTGGGACATAAAAATTTGTCCATATATAAGGAGTGGCCTTAACGAGATGTTTCATTGTACATGATAGGTCTATAATGATCTCCTATATGCTGTTAAAACATCTATAAATAATGCCAGAATCAAGCATTTCCTGATGTCACATTTAATTTGGCACTGCTAGATATGACTAGGGTCAGACACCTGTGATAATGTACATGCGAGAGAGAAAAAAATACATCATCCAAGTGAAGAAAGTACATCATTATCCTAAGAAGTGAGACATCAAGTGGAATTGTCAGTTGACTTAGTTTAATACGGCAAAACCAGTAAGAAGAAACTGCTTACGTTTAGTTTATAGACAAACTGTCCTAGTTGAAAATATTTCTAAAATACATAGAAAAAATATTCATTAGTCCATTTTGATATAACAGAGCTCTATCAACTTCATGCTATACTATTTTCACTTTAAGTTCAAAGTAGATGTAAACAAACTCTAAAGTACCACTCGGCCGAGCATGTGACAAACCATGTGGAGTTTTTCCCGCCACGGAATGAGGATTTGTGTGTATTCCAGTGTTCTCAATAGTACTTTTAAAATATTTTTTATGACGTGCACCATTGTTGAAAAATGTGATATTTATTTTGAAAAGATCGATACATCTGTACAAAATTAGGCTTAATATTAGTATTTAAGAAAGTCATAAACAGTTAACAAGAAGATATTAACGAGTATAAAAAATTACTCTCAGTTTGCAATGTTGGCTGCCCACTTCAGAGGCGTTTCCTTGTTGAATTCATTAATTTCTGTTTGTAACCGCCCCAATCCTATCAGAGCTGTAAGTTACATTTAACTTTTGACGAAATTTCTAGCACACGACTTTCTTGTCCTCACGTACGTGTTGTAAAACCGATATAAATAAATAAATGAACGCATATTCAGCAGGTCTTACCAAGTTATTGGGAAAGGACTGTGGCAAGTTCATTCCAAGATGGCGTACTTGAGCATTCACACAGCTGTCGTAAACGCCTACAATTTACATCTGTTGTAACGGTTTAATTAGTTCACTTAGTTATTATGCGTCATGAAAACCTGATCAAATTAATTTTGTTTCATATACAGATCTGCTTCAGAAACGTGTTTTTAAATTTCTCTGCACGAAAATAGCTACAAAAAGGTACGGTTTGATCCGAACTATTTTATTAAGAGCAAGAGTATGCATACAAAGCAGCAAAAGTTACAGTTCGTCCACTAGCCAATGAGGCGCTACCTTGTCACGTGGCTTTGTTTACATCTACTTTGAACTTAAAGTGAAATTAGTATAGTCATGTTAGGATTGTATTGTTACTAGCAGGTGCCTGCAGCTTCGCCCACAATAATTAATTGAAAAATTAAAAATTAAGAGTATAATAATTATTAAAGCATTATATTTATTAACATTTGCATGCGAATCATTCATAAACTAAACCATTAATAATTAATGAAACAGCTAAAATTCCGGATTTAGAGCACATTCCACGATTAGAAAGCGCCACCTGGGAAAACGATATCAGATTCGATTATGCAGTTCCAAAGCTATCTGTGAACACTGATAATACCACTGCCTGGGTAATTCTTGAGACGGCGGTGGATAATACGTATCGTTTCTCAACTGTTTGTTGACAGATGAATATGATGTGAATTTTATTTGATAAATTCAGAGTAATTTTCAGAAATTATATAATTTTTCAAGGGAAAGAGTGGTTTGTTCGGATTTTTATTGTCCGCGATACTTCCAGGGTTAAACTATCAATATATTATAGTTGGTGCCTGCGGCTTCGCCCGCCATTAATAATTGACTCCAGGATTTTTAAGGAATTTACACTGGAGGTTTAAATTAAAAATGATTGTGGTTCAAAGCTATGAAAATTGCAAGTAAAAATAAAATCAGAATATTTGTTCATTGTGTCCATTTCACTTAGGCCTTATATAATAAAGAAACAGTTTTCCTAATTTTGTACTCTTCGTGAAAGTTTAGACTGCGAGAGACGAACATCGCCGAGTATACCCGATGTCTCATGAAGCGAGGGAGCGAGTGAGCATGATATTTAGGGCCGTTGAATTGTATAAGAGTAGAAGATTAATAAATAACTGGCAACTGTCTGTAAGTCTATTACAGACTGTGTAACTCCCTGACTAAAAACTGGGATATGCTGTAGTGCAGTTGATTAATTTATATGCAGTATACCTGCCTCATAATCCAATCTGAGCGAGATGGCAGATGATACTATCTCGTGCTCGGCCAATTTAACTTGGGGGGGCAAAAATGCCGCATACATTGAAATACTGCCGAACAATAGTTAAGCAAATGCTGATCGAATGACTTATTATAGACCAGGGGTGGTCACAACAAGGCTCGCGAGCCACATGTGGTTCTTGAGCCATTCTAGTGCGGCTCTTGAAACCAAACTAAGAGTAAAAATGATACAGATTTTAAAAAGTATATAGTTAATATAATTTAATGAAAACATATTATGAGGAAGTGAAAAACTTATTTCTGATTTGGGCAGAGCAAATTAAGATTCTTTCGGAAAGACCTTGAGACTATAACATTCGTTCATTTCAAATGTGTGAAGAAAATAACTGAAAGCCTTCATGACGTTAGGTGGAAACAGGAGATTATTTGTGTAAAACGTCTGGTCTTGCTAAAGAAATCAATGGTAGATTTATTTATTTGAGAACACTTAAACCTTCATTTTTATTCCTGGAAAATTCTTTTGCTGTTGATGTTTTGGGCGATGGCTGTCCTGTTTCATCACCAATTACAAAGGATACAGTTGGAGTCGAGTTGGAGCTACTAGAACTGCAAGAGGGCGAATGACTAAAAGGACTGAAACGAAGTGGTGTTTCAGCCATAGAATTTTAGAAGAAAGTTCCAGTTCCTACTAACAAAAAAAAATGTGCTAAGAGACTTATCTCGATATTTGGGATTACTTATGTGTGTATCTCTGTACTAAACGCTTAAGTACGTTAAATCTAAATATCGATCGGAACTGATGGACATTTAAGTGAACTCATGCGAACTGCGCTTACCAATTATCAGCCAGATTTCAAACAACTAACAGCAAAAATGAACACGCGAAAAAGCACTTCTCAAAAGTAAAATCTTATTTCTTCTTGTTGTGAAATTGAACAATAATGTTTATGTGTATAGTAAATACAGTGTGGTTCGCTTTGAACAGCTTCGTAAATTTGCGGCTATAGACTAGAAATAGCAAAATTAAAATGGCCCTTTATATCACATTCACTTTGTTTTATGATCTGTGCACTTACAGTGTAAGTATAAGTGTGATGCTGTAAATGATTATTATAAAAATAAATAAAAATCGGTAAGATTCTTAAATGTGTTTAATTTTGAGGTTTTACCGTTTAATGATACGGTACATACCAGTTTCTCTCACCAACCTAAAAATCTTAACAAGTATGTGAAAAACATATTTTGCATCGTTAAATTTGTCATAATATTCTCCTTGTAGCATTACACATTTTAACTGAGTACATAATTGCTCCGACTATTCAATAGTTTGGTCAAGTACATGAATCATAAAAGAGAATGTTTATTAAACCAAATCTACATAATATAGCACTTAGGCCCATTATTACCACCTCCAGTAAAATATTTACGGCTACTTTTACGGTTACTTTACTGACAGTTCGATTTTACAATGTCTTGTTAGGTGTTACCTGTCGGTAAACATCTCTTAACTGGCAGTAATCTTTACTGTAGAGAAATGTACAAGTAAACTCCTAACCGGAGGATTTTTTGAGGTTATACTTCTCACGAACTGAATTAAAATGGAGAAACGAAATTATTTAGCTGCTTTCATAATGACAGTGGTGATGAAAAACAATTGCCAGTAGGCCTACATATAAAAAAGATTAAAAAAATATTGAAAACTAGATCAAACTATTACGAATGTTTGGACAATCAATTATTTTACTGTTTACATCCTCTACTCGTACTACAGGTACTAAAAGACAAGATATTGTGTAATAAGCGTAATATATTATAATATATAGGCCTATATATAATGTAATTTAATATGTTATGTTAAGAGCTAATACTGTAATTTCATTTGAAAACATTTTATAATATATCCTCTAGTCATTAGCTACACATTTCATACACAAACTTATTGGGTTTTAGGTCTTGCCTTGGAAATCATGCGACCTTTTTAGGCTAAGACACTACTGCCTGTACCGTGTGCTGTATACTTGAATTAAGTTCAGAGGAAGTTGTGTTTCACAAGAGGTATTTTTCTTATACGTCTTTCCAAGCTTTGCTCTTATAGCCACACATTACTGTGTGTTTATTTACGTTTTGAATTATATGATGCTTTTCGTCGATAATATTCAGGAACAATTTTTTCTTCTGTTGAAAAGAAACTGCTGTGTGTCTTTACTTTTTTTATATCGGCCATAACCTCATTATCCATTGCAAAATCAAACCAAACAATGAAAACATATGAAAAACTGCTGCAAACAACTGAGAAACGCTTGTACCAACTGCTGAGACTCTTGTCTGATTGCGTTAACCAGGAGTAAACTTTAACTAGGAGATAAGAATAAAGAAGCGTTTACTGGAACTTTACTCCGACCGTAAAATAAACTATCGGTTAACATTTACTCCTACTTAACTGGACATCGTAAGAACGGGCCTTAGGATCATTCTATATGAACTCAACCAGTCTGCAAATCTCCCATGGCGACTGTCACAGATCTGGCTAAATAAAATTGTGCTGATACCTTTACATATGTAACGACAATTGCCAAATTTTAGGCCATAATTCTTAAGGGTTTTTGTGCTGTGACCCTTTAAAAAAAGGCCTGTCATGCATTTTTGATACAAATTGATCATGTTCCTCTGCACCCACTTTTGAATGGAATGGAATAAGACATCTGCCTGAAATCCACTACCATAAGTTATACTGGGTAAGTTGAACCCAGGCTTTCAGAATCTGTCATCATAAAAGGTATATCTCTTCTAGTTTCTGAGCTATTGGCCTCCAAAGTAGTGATCTTTATATGTTGCCTACAAAGCAACTATCAAATTGGAATGATTTCTTTGATTTGATGTGGCTATCTGCAGAAGGTTTGTTGAATATACCAAAATCTTAATTTAGAAGTAAGAGGGCTCTAGAAATGGCTTCTGCTCAAAAATTGCACTTTTAGACTAATTTTTGACTGACAGATTCACTGTCTGGGCAAGTAAACAAAATGTTTTCTACAGAATTGTATATATATATATGTTAATCATGTGACCAGAAATTCAGCTTGTTTTCTCACTTCCTTCATATTTTAATAATTGTATGAAATATAGACTTTTTTCTTCCCACGGCAGCTTATGTTAAACTACGGTTATTGCAACAATGCAGGTACCCTAATGAGAAGTATTCCTCCTCCAAACACAGAAATTTGATGGTATTCACAATTTAGAAAGTTCTGTCTGGAAATTTGGTATAAAATGATTTGAGTTCACAGTCCAAATGACGGCACTTTCTTCTGAATTAGTTCAATGTCATGATTGGCGTGCTTATAAAACCTTTCATTATGACTGAAGCTCTGATGCAGACACAGTGGACATAATATTCTGGAATGGCACCCAGCAGGCATTCTAATGAACAAAAGCAGGCCATGAGAGAAGTCTAGCCTTAGACAATGTCATGAAATTGTCAAAGACATCACAGTTTTCATCTGGTCGCTGAACAATGCAGCCCACGAACTAGTCCTTGTCGTAAATGTATGAAACATACTTTCCTGGCTGTAATTCAGCATCATTCAAAACAGTAAGTAGTTGCTCTATGCCTATATTAGCAGAAATCCTCTTTATTTTTAATGGGACGAAGCAATGGTGGGACCTTGTACATTTTCAAGTCTAAGTTTTTCTCATTTTGGGTAATATCCACTTCAGATAGCCTACATAGAAAAATTTAACTAAAAGAATATTTTCACAGCACCAGTTATACATTTGAGAAGCAGTACGAACGTGTCCGACCGTGGTTGCCTGAAGGCTTGCTCGTTCAGGTAAATGTTGGACGGTTCCACCAATGCCAACGCATGGACTCTTACCATGCGATGTTGCAGAAAAGTACTACTCTATATATATTATAAATATTATAAAGAGTGTGGAACTTAACACAGTGAAGTGAATCAATATTTTATTAATATGAGTTGATTAACACACTTGAACTTTACTTACCAATCATTTGGTAGGACGCATTTTCACAGGCCATTCGCCTGTATCTTCAACTGCAGGATCTTCGGTGTTTGGAGGTTCTCCCTGTTTCCCTGGTGTCGGTTTAATGTATTTAGCTATTAGGTTGTCTTCTTTTGGAATATCAAAATTCATGAGTCTGTTTTCGTATTTTTTTATGTAAATCCTTTCCCAAATCCAGAGTTCTTTAGGTGTTCTTACAGACTTTAATAATTGTGCATCTCTATTAATTTCATGCTTCTCCTCCCAGTGATGTGCAGCTACCGCCGATTTTTCTATTTGTTGTAGTCTAATGTTCCTAAAATGTTAATTCACCCTTATATCTATGTTCCTTCTTGTCTGCCCTATGTATACCTTGTTGCACTCCTTACAGTCTGTTTTGTATATTCCAGGTTTTTTGTTCTGAGGTATGTGATTTTTATGCTTATTAATTATAAAGTGTTTTATGCTGTATTTGTTTTGATTGGCTAATGTAATCCCATGTTCATTGAAGATCTTCGGGAACTTGGGGTTTAATCCTGGGTGGTAATTAAATTTCCTGTATTTTGATTTGTCCTTCTGGTTCTGTAATGTAGTGATATTTTGTATTGTATTGTTTTTGTTTCTGGAATTTACTGATTAATTAATTAATCTACTAAACTTTTGCTATATCCATTCTTCCTTGCTCTGTTGAGGGAGAGGTAGGTAGGTAGATCTGAACTTGTGTGATGCATGACTGGTGCAATAATAGTTTACTATCACCATAGCCTGCTACTATGCTCTTAAGAGCTTACTAGCTGGCTATGCTATTACTTACACTCATATACTTTACATATTTTTTCTCCTGTTCCCAAAGTCATCCCAAAATGAAATTTGTACCAAAGATAGAATGCATTTAACTGCCTAACATATCTTTTCTTCAATAAAATTAAAGATACAGTTTCTTAGATACTCAAGGTCAAAGGTTACACCTTTTGACCTTGGAATGAAAAAATTAATATTTTGAAATGCAACTATTTTTAATGGAAACTATGTACCTTTAGCTTCAAAATGAGACCAACATGAAGGTTTTACCTCAATTAGAAGTAAAGTTATGATTTATTTTTGCAGAGCATGCAAGGGAAAATTTTACAATTTTTATCATGTTTGCAACCCTGCTGTATGAATATCGTAAATCACTGAGTGGTAAAATTTTGCTTGTGTGTACAACTTCATGTATTTTAACTTCTTAACGAATTTCATGTAAATCTGAGATGGTCGGGTTGGAAAGTGCACTTTATTGTGATGATTTGGCATGGAATGACCCTATCCTCAAATAAAAAGAATCCAATAAGAATAGCCTATTGTGAATCATTCTAGTATGACAGTTGCCTCATGAAAATTGAAATTTTCACTTTCGCACATAAAAAGATCGCTAGTAGCTCAGAAACTAGAAGAGACAGGCCTTTTCTGGGTTCAAATTACCCAGTATAGCGAATTTCAGGCAGATATCTTATTCCATTCCAGAGATATTGGCATCCAAAAATGGGTGCACAGGAACATGATCAATTTGTGTCAAAAATGGATGACAGACCCTTTTTTAAAGGGCCACAGCACAGAAACCCTTAGGAATTATGGCCTAGAATTTGGCAATTGTTCATTATATAATTATGTAGGCTAAAGGTACCAGCACAATTTTTTTAAAGTCAAATCTGAGTCAGTCACCATGGGACCTCTGGTTGAGTTCATATGGAACTTTTTAATATTTTAATTCATTGCTACTTTTATGCGGAGATCGTTATTCTGGACCTAGTAGTATATTTTAATGCTTTTCATATTTTTTTTAAATTCAAGGCTTGTCCTACAAATACGGCATTTGCCTTTGAGAATGAGGAAACCATGAAAACCCCAAGTCAATTTGGGTAGCCATGAGGTTTGATTTAACCCATGGGTGCACTTTACCAGCTGCGAGATGGGTGAACAATCCAAGTCCATTAGCACTTTGCCGGCTGCCAGACAGGCTGAGCAACCGACTAGACAGGCTGAGCAACTAACACTTTTTCTTTTAACTCTAGCTTTCTCTAAGTAGATGGCACAACATGCCATAAGTTACTATTTTAAAGCTGAATAAATTCTCTATGCAATGGCATGCAATATGACATGCTTCATCTTGATTCTCCTGGCATAAATCAATCATGAATATGTGGTTATTCTAGCTTTCTGTTAGTAGATGGCATGACATGCCTTACTAGCGTTTTATACCCAGAAAAGTTATCTACCTTATTGTATTCAATGATAGTAGATTTTAAGTTATAAATCGATATGTTAATCTCATGATCATGGGATTCGCAGTCACACAGTTAGAAAAATGGCTTTGTACAAGAGGAAGAAATTGTCCGTTTGCTGGAAGAAAGTTTGAGTGAAGGTGATGACAATATTTTGAAATTGAAAGTGAGAATAGTGTACAAGAAATTTAAGAGCATTCTGAATCAAGTGATAATGGCGAAATAGCGTCACCAGCACCCAAAATAATAAAGGAAAAGAGGATTCCATCATAATTTCATTTTACAGCAAATCCAGGGATAAAACCAGCCATAAATCGCAATCTTCCACCTGAACCAAACTTTTAGAAGTTTTTCAACTCATGAGACAAAATAGCCACAGAAACAAATAGGTCTGCAGCACAATTTTATAGTAAAAATCCAATAATAACTCAATGGTTCCCTAGTACATCAGACGAAATAAAAGCTTACTTTGCAATATGTATCCTCATGGCCCAAGTAAAAGTTAAAAAAATTAAAAAAAAATAATGATCCCACTGGAGCCCTAGTAAATCCTTACACACTCCTTTCTTTTCTGTTCAAAAGATTTGTCCTCCTTTCTAAATTCCTGTATTTTACAAATAATGAAACCCTTCCAGAAAATGATCGTTTCAGAAAAATAGCACCTGTTATAAAACACTTGATACAAAATTTCAGAGAATTATACCACCCACAGGAAAATATAGTAATTGATGTGAGCCTTATAAAATTTAGAGGAAGACTGTGCTACATTCAGTTCAATCCACAGAAACGGGCTCGTTTTGGTATCAAAATTTATAAAGTATGTCATTCAGTCAGTGGATGTTGTTTAGGATTTTCTATTCATACTGAAAAGAAACCTGAACAAGCCGAAACACAAGGAATCTTATCTAGCGAAGCAATAGTGACTGAACTTATGGAACCCTATTTCCAAAACGGGCATACTATATTTGTAGATAACTGGTACACGCCACCTTCAAGTTTCGTAAATTTTGCAGGGGGGAAAGAAAGAAAGAAAAGAAAAGAAAAAAAAGCACTGTAGGAACAGTAAGAGTAAACTGTAAAAACATGCCACAACAGTTGTAGGAAAAAAAAAAACAACCTGGAGAAGGGTGAAACAAAAGTGGTGTATTCTCATAAGATGATGACATTACAGTGGATGTCACTCTTCTGTCACATCCATTATGATGTGGGAATGACAAACATGGGGAGAAAAATTGGGAAACAAACACGGCAACCATCAAGGCTAAAGTTGTAATAGATTACAATAATTAGGCCTATATGAATGCTGTTGACAAACAAGATCAACAACTGTCACCTTTTCCTATAATGTGTAGGTAGACTATGCAAAAGGCTACAAAAAAATGAAGGGTACAGGGGAAAAACACCATCAGTGAGTTTTTCAAGGAAACAGAATAATGATGTCATTTAGTGGTTGCTGAAGTACTGGTATACTTTTTGAATTGTCTATCATTTTTTGTACAAAGTCAGACTTTTGTTTGTACAAAAGATGATAGGCTGTTTGAAAAGTGTATTTCAGCAACCACTAGACGGCATCATTATTCCGTTTCCTTGAAAACTGACTGACAGGGTTTTTCCCCTGCATCCTCCAAATGTTTCTCTACCTGACAGAAAAAATAACAGGAAAGAAAGCACTTCAGAGAATTTAGGATACAGCTGGCTGAGAAAATGTTTCAGGATGTTGACCTTCCCAACTACCCTCCACGTTGCAAGGCCACACCAGGGACCTTCCCCTATATGTCTTTAAGGCAATCAGGCCTATTTTGTACAGTTTATTCCCCTTAATCCTAAGAAGAAGAATCATGAATGTGTAGTTGTAAAGCAAGGAAGAAGAAGAGTGAAACCAGATGAGTGCTCTAAGTGTTAGGTGGCCCTTCACATTCCAGATTGTTTTAGGGTGTAGCCTATCACATCACAAAAAAATCTGTAAACAAACACTCCAGGGATCAACAAAACATCACAGCATAACAGGGGTATGTATTGAAGTCAATAAAATTGAATTTAGATGAAGTAATTATAAATGTAAAAAAATCCATTTTGCCTGAAAATAGCCTATTAGTGTTTATGGATGCGCTGAGCATAAGAAAAGTAGTGTGCTAATGAGTTAAATCCAACACTTCTTCCCTATTAGCCTATACCACCTTGCTGTAATTGTTTTGGTGTGTTCATTACGACTGAGCTAAACTGACTGCATTTCACAACAATAAGTAGGTTATAGTTTTCTTGTTACTATGGGCATAATGAATAGAATGAGAAAGTGTGATGA
Organism: Ectobius pallidus; assembly: GCA_964059195.1. Taxonomy (NCBI): domain Eukaryota; kingdom Metazoa; phylum Arthropoda; class Insecta; order Blattodea; family Ectobiidae; genus Ectobius; species Ectobius pallidus. The sequence continues at coordinate 6,905,705 of CAXKWD010000012.1, forward strand.
CTCCACCGTTAATACAATGGTGGGTATAGAGAGAGCGGCGGTCCACCGAAACACTGGCAGCACCTTCGTTTGCGTTTCAACTTCTCAATGCTGCATCATGATAGTTTGGCATCTTATGATTAAACTCGCAATCTTTAATTAACCCTTGGTCCTATTTCTGTGAAATTTGTGCAGAAATAATCTGCACAACACAGTCCTTCTGATGGTTAAAACAGAGACTTAAAAAATGTGGACATAAATGTTTTTATTTCATTATATAAACATCACCAATTACACAAAATTCATGGAGGGTGAAACGGAATTTGACTATGCGACAATTTTTTTCATTTTTGTGTCCCGTAAAAACTTCAAGCGAGAAAGTTTTAGTGAAATATTTCAACTTTATTTTAAATTCAGTACCACCTTTATATCTTGAATGGTTTACGAGTAATTGAGTGGTAATTATTCCGAGCGCTACAGCTGAATGAATGATGTGGGACGATCGTGAAGTGTTGAGGGTGAAGCAAATTTGACTATGCGAAATTTATTATTTTATTTTTGTGTCCAGAAAGAGATCAAGCGTGTAAGGTTTAGTGAAATATTTGGATCTTATTATAAATCGAGTACCACCTATATATCTAGAATGGTTAACGAGTAATAGTAATTACTCTAAAGCTAAAGCTATCAGAATGGTATTAAGGTATTAGCAGGTATCTTTTCCATAAAATACTAGCAATATCGTAAAAGTTTTACATAATTTATTCGTGGACTCAATAATAAAACTATATTAACTGACTACTTGTACCCATACTGCAAGATTGACCCGCTGGGGAAAAGGAGTGAATGAAGCTTTTTTCTAACTTAGTAAATCTGCACTACTTTTATTTATGCATTTATTGGATTATTTATCATATTTTCTGTTCACTTATGTTAGTAATTTTTATGTATAATTATATAGCAAATGTCTTATTAGTTTAATATATTGTTCCTTTTTTTAATAATATAATTTAACAACATTTACAACAGTTACAGCGAACGGCGAATGGTCGAGGGTTTGAGCAAATAGCGGGCTGTAGTTAAGGCAAGAGGATTTAATTTTTTTATGAAAAAATCAGGGAAAATGCTTTGAAATATTGTGTGATATATGTAGAATGCATTGCAAAACAATTGTTGCGTATGTGCGTCTTTATCGGATGTTGAGACGCCAATTTTAAAGATCACGCGCCCTATTTTTGTAGTGCTGCTTATGAAATTTTCCGTGCCCTGCAATTCACAAACCATCCCTTAGTTTATATTATCTCTGTTCACATAATTTGTACACAGATCTACACTTTTGACAGTGTTTCATCTACATAGCTTACCCCATACAGCCAGGAGAAAATTAATATTAATATAAATAATATTACTATTAATACAATATTAATACAAATTAATACTCAGTAATATTCTTATACTGTACAATGTAATATTAATATTAATTTATAAAATATCCCCTAGCTGTTTTCTACCCTAATTATACGTTGTTATTTCTATACAAATGTACATTCTTTAACAAATTCTCATCAAATTATACTAACACACCCTCTACCCTATTTTCTAGGCAACAAAATATTAGATCAACATCCCTTAGCTGTTTCATACCTATATTATATAATTGTTCATTGCTTGTGAACATATTCCATTTTTGGAAAGATGTGGAACGAAATGTTACGGTCAAGCTTCTTGCAATCTGAGAAAATACTGTTACACACGGCCATGTTTATTTATGGAGATGAGATCTTCCAAGACGTGTAAAGCAGCCCGAAAATTGTCAAAAGTATCTAACAATTCAATTTAGATAAGGTGAGTCATTTTGAAATAGATTAATGTATTATTTTGTTTAAGAATGTTTGCAATTTTTCCTATACCGCCCGTAGTAATCTTGCTCCCGTGAATCTCAAGCAGAGTAACTGCTACCTAGCGGCGGAACCAGTGAACTACCTCAGTCATCACACTTTCTCCTCTATTCATTATGCTATGGGTAACAAAATATCATTCATATTTTAATTAACATGTAGCCTATGTCCTGAAATCTGCATTTAAGGCGTACGTATTTATTTCGTTTTATCTTGATACCTATTCATTGCATAAAGAAATGTGTTTTTAAAAAAATGTTTATTTTAATTTTCTCTAACTATACTGTGGTAGGTTTCCATGGATTGCCTACTGTAATTTAATCTATAAAAATTGACTTATGGGGTACTTGTATCCATTTTCATTTTTACAGAAAAACAGATACGGCCACTTTATTAGTCACAGGTGTTTCCAATTTTAAATTTTTATTAAAATCGTAAGAGCCAATTAATAAATTTCAAAAATTCATGAAAAGTCCTTAATTCAAAAAATGAAGTAAATACAATGAACCGTTCACCCGTCAGGCATGTCCACTGTCAGACGGACAGAAGACATCCATTCCAAACCACTTTTTTCGTTTTCTAGTAATTGTGAAACACATTTTCTTGGCGGAACCAGTGAACTACCAGTTTTTTGTCGTGATCACAATACTGTCTCTATACTACATATATGTGAGAAAGTAAAAGCAGTATCTTGCGAAAAGTAGGACATCTGATTCCTCTACCTGAACGTGAGTTTTAATAGGTTTCACAGCTAAAGGCAATCTTTAAATTTAATTTAATAGCCTAGTTTGATTACTGATGATATGAATTTATAAACTACAAATTGTATTACACAATAAAATATAAGGCAGTTAATTTTAAAATTAAAAAATACTCACTGAATTTGCATCTTAAAAATACAGTCAACCCTCGATATAGTGCCCCTCTTTGTAGTGCCACCCTCTCACAGTGCCAATAAATGCAAGTGAACGGATCTTCTCCCATGTAAAATACGTAAGAAACTTCATTACAGTGCCAACTCGCTTAGTGCCAGTGAATATGAATGAATAAAGAAGTTCGCACAATTGTGCATATAGTGGTGTGTCATTCAAGACAGAATTTCGTTAGAGGTGCTCCTGTGTTTGGGCACTTTAGTACGTGGTATCGTTCACATCTTTGCTCACATTGACTACACGTACACTCGCTGCCGGATTCATGGAAAGTCTTGTTCTTGCACAACTTGAAATGGAAGCCATGGACCGCCACGCGCAAGTGCCAGTGAATATAAGACAACATTTAAAAAAAATATAGCTTGCAGTGATTTTTTCAGTTAAAGAAGTTTTTTAAACCGATTTATCAATATCACCAAATGGAACAATACGATTTCCATTGGTAAATTTGCTATTTCTCATTTCATGTTCTCTAAACTTAGATGAATTTTCTCTTCACAGCTCAACAAACGTTCATGGTGTAAGGGTTAGCGCTACTGGCTACAAAGCCAGTGATCTGAATTTGAATCCCACTCGAGGTGTAAAATTGTAGGTTAGGAATAGGTTCCTATTAGGAAGGTAAGGTGAAGAATGAGACAGTGAAAGGGAGTAAAGACGATGTTTAATTTTTTTCTTAAATATTCAACTTTTTGCTACCAGATGGCGCAGCTAGTAATTATACAAACGATCATTAGATCTCTCCCCACCCTAAACCCCTCCTTCCCAGGCCAGTCCCAATAGAGAATTGTAGGGGGGTTAGCGTAGTTGCAGATATTGCATGGGACTCTCCGTATCAGCTCTAGAATGTGGGGAAAGTTAGTGGCCAGTGATGCTACTGGAGTTAATACTCTTCACGTATGTTCATTCCAAACATATTTCTCTCATCTCGAACACAGACTAAAATGCTGCATATGTAGTAGATGAGTCAATGTTTTTGTAATGAATGTTAGGTCATTCCCTTAACTGTTCTCCTTTCGTTAATCACTCTTCAGACAAACCCAACCCGCATTCCATTCAATACTGTTAAGGTGAGTCCCATACAACTACTTATTTTTCCCCAGAAGAATGAGAAATGAGGGATCAGAAACTGTACTGAACGTTCGAAACTGAATATAGTCACTAGAATGAATTCAAGTAGTTCATTTGTCAATCTGCAATGCTGGCAACATAACTTCTAAACTGTCAAGTGCAATGTTTCAAAGGCATGCCTACAGCTATATTAGAAAAAACAGTGGCCTAGTGTGTCAAGATAATTTGAACGACTGCTTTTTGTGTCCCAAATTCTGGTCACCCTATACTACAACAAGCCTATACTAAAGCAAATACAGCCTATATTTAGGAAAAAAAACAAATAGGCCTGCAGGGAGCCAAGGTCAACATGGCAACGGACTGGAGAGTGGGCAGAGCTTAGTGGGTGGCAGATATTTGTTTTATGCCACATGTTTTTAAAAAGCAGGGGGGATTCTTTGGCTCTCAGCAATCCTAATTTCTTCTCTTATAAACACGAAAAATGGTCATATATGAGGTTGTAATGTTCTTCAGAACCTACAGAATTTATACGGGCTATAAACCAAAACTCCATTTGTTCTTAAAATTTTTTTTAATGATATATAAATCATGATGAAGGCAGCACTTACATTTAACCTAAATGGAGTAATTTGTACTGGTTATGACAGGTGGTCATAACAGGGGGACAGTGCAAAATCAATCTTATCATGAAACAGTGTAGGTAATCTGACGAAGATGACAGTCGTTATGGTGTTGCACAGCTAGAGCTACCTGTCACTAAACCAAACCAACCTTAGATTACCTAACCTAACTTGTCACAAACCAAGATTATGCCAGAAACCTAGATTATACCGCAAACCTCGCATTTCTTCATCCCATGTGTAAAGCTACTGGTAGCATTGTCCGACGCAATCAAAATAAATTGATCATAGCTGGCCAATTAGTCTTGGGATACAATCTACAGACTGCATAACCTATGCTGCAACATCCGGTGAATTTTGTGCAGAGTTCTAAAGAAAACCCAAAGCAGGCTATTAATAATATCTGAACACACATCAAGGGGATGGTTGACCACTCTGCTTTCTTTGGTAATTTTTTTTCCAACTCGAAAAATGGCCAAAATTTATGTTATTTTATTCTTCCAGATTTGCAGAATCCACTTTTCTTATAACAATGTTCTAAATATAAGCAAAATTACTATAAAGTTCATGGAAAACTAACCTAAAATGGCGCACTAAAATACTGCATGTTGATATGTTGTCTGCTTGTGCGAGCGTTCAGCTACGGCGGTAGATGGAATCGATGGGTTACGTGGTGCGAAAGTAGGGCTGCCAACATCAGTCATTACACCACCTCGCCTTAAAGGAAGCCATGCACCATCGATAATATTCGTACACGCTCCAGTGTTAGGGTTTCGTCGCAGAAGAGATGCAATGTGAGACATAATAAACCTCGTGCTATTCAGTATATTGATCCTAAACTAACATAAACGTTCCTATCCTAACAAAACGGCGGAGCTTGGCTGGTGCTTTGAAAAGTGCTATTCAGTATATTGCTCCTAAACTATCATAAACGTTCCTAACCTAAATAAATGGCGGAGCTCGACTGGTGCTTCGTAAATAGTGCTGAAAAATGTTGGCAGCAACATGCGGGTAGGACCAATCACATGCTAGGTTGCTGGCAGCCAAAAGGAGCATCGGTGGCCAAGCCAGGGCCGCATACCAGGCGTGAACACCTCACGTGGAAGGAAGCAGAGACGTCTACCAGCCCCCACATCAAAACTGTTCTGGTGTGGAGGAAATAGGTTACCGGTAGAAGTTCTTGAAGAATGTACTGCTCTATCTGAAAGATCAGCAGGCTAAGAAATAGGTTTGAAGTACTAACCTGTAGAAAGAATCCCAGGCTCCTTTGAGTCTGCCTATCCTGGGTCTGACTTGTTCGAGGCATCACCATTATTTTCCATGGTAAGTTTCTTACGTAGCAGGAAGGTGACAACTGGGATTCCTTTAATTTACTGAAGCCAACCACTGTGTAGCGAAAAGTCGCCTCTGAGCGAGCTTCATCTGAAGCAAGAAATTGAAAATAATAACCCCAAATATGGCAATGAATTGTTATTCAACCAAAACCATTTAACCAATACATAATTAAATTACCCTCTTCCATTTCTGCGTCTTGTGAAACACACTGGTCCTGAGCTTCACCATTCACTTGTCGACTTTCTCCACCACCATCCCCTCCACCAGCATCATTTGGGGTCTCAACAGTCTCAACTACAAAGTAATATACACACACCATGAAAATGTCACAATATATACATAGGTCTAAGTTACTTTGGTAAATTTCAGTTGTACCGTAAGTAAAAAAATGTGTAGACCCAATAGTCATACTTCTTCAAAATCATTTCAGGTATTAATTTCATGTGAAAGGGGAAAAAACTGTTCAAATTATAAACTCAGAAAACTACGACCACCGCCATGGGAATTCGACACGAATGGACGCCGTACGTAACAATTAAAATGATAACAGTGCTCTTACCTTCTTGAGTGTCCATTTCTTCTACATCATTGTTTTGGTTTTCTTTGTCATTGACGTGATTCATAGTTTCTATTGCGGGTATCTGGCTTTGAATTTTTGATTTTTTAAGACTGAGAGTGACCGCACGATCTTTCCCTGTGTTATAAGAGTTTTTACCGGACACGGTCACTTTAACGTGTTTACTCGCGATGCGCCCAATGTCTGCGGATTTCTTCACCCCCTGTTTCCAGGGGAAACAACCGAACCATATATATTATACTTAATTTCAATATTCCAGGATCTTCAAATACACAAAAACTCAAAAGTTATACAGAATCACAATCCACCAATCTCACAGGAAAATAAACAAAATGGTGGATAGGCACCAGCACAAGAACGCATAGACTCGCTCTTTCTGCAATGGGAACTTTTTGCGTGCAATTAAAAATTTGCCCACAAGAGCGCAGCACGTCTCAACAAGGTCCTACCCCTCGTTCTACGTGAATTGTGTTATCTTTGTTTTAAGTCACAACATTTGGGGATTACAACGTTTATGTTATATTCAGAAGTTAGATAGGCACCAAGGAGATAATGATATCGCTAGACACAATTTACTTTATATTATTATCATATTTGACCTATTTTAGGCTTGCAGCTACACAGAAAATATACATGAAAAATGAATTCATGCATTTACAAGTGTTATATGGAACAATACTTAAAAGACACAAAAGTATGCAGTTTAAATGAAAAAATAAAATAAAATTCATAGATCTAAGTGGATGTACGAATGAAAAGTAAATTAAGAAGCTGACACATTATACAAATCTATACTGCAGAAGCGTTGTCTTAGAATAATATAAAAATTGAGAAGGTTGAACAGCTGCAGATATTCATTTAGGAATGAAAAATACTAACAATAATGTCTTTATATGTATTTAGAGTAATTTTACGTACAAAATCAAAACTAGAATTAAACATTGCCGTAGGTGAAATTTACCAATATGACATTCGTTCAAAAATAAATCTATACACAAAATCAGCAAACAGGGTTCCATAGTAACTGGGGTAAAGCTCTATAATAAATTACCAAACACTTTAAAATAACAGTGCACTTAGGAAAAATTTAGACAAAAATTAAACAGCTACCTTAGTGAAAAAGCACTTTACCGGATAGATGAACTGTAAAGTAAATATACAGGTAGGCCTAGTTCTATGATACCTGTTAATTAATTAATCTTTTATTCTAGTACGATCGTAGTCTGTAATTAGATTTAAGTTTTTACATGTACAAAATCAATATGTAATTAATGCACTGGATGAAATAGTTATTATTATGATGTTTGGACTATTTAAAAGTTAATGACAGTAAAAAAATATTGATATGAATATAAACAGAGGCGTAACGAGGGGGGAAAATTGTACCATTTTGTTAAAAAACTAAACTAAACTCCGTGGCGCTACATCCCTGGAGGGACTTGGCCGACCACCCGACCGCTGCGTCATCTCCCGTAGGCAGATGGCAGGATTGGGGGGCATGTGGTCAGCATACCGACACCCACGGCCGTTAATAGTGGTTTTCTTGACCGGAGCCGCTACTTCTCTATCAAGTAGCTCCTCAATTTTGAATCACGAGGCTGAGTGCACCCCTACCAGACCTCCCTACCTCAGAAAAATCCAAGGAGGTACCGGGAATCGAACCCGGGCCGACGGATCTGTAGTCAGCAACGCTAACCACAAGACCACGCCGGCGGACACCATTTTGTTAAGTCTGCTTATAAATTATCAATGCTTGTTTGCAACAACCAAACATAATTTTAGGTACATGTCAGTGAAAATGTTTAATTCTCTTCCGGTTGCTACTAGAAATTTAACTTTTAAACACTTTAAAGGCTTAGTACTGATGAAACTAAAACAAATCTGCTTCTACAAAAATGATGAATTTTTTGAGGTAGCCAAAAACTTTAAATAATCTTTCAGTACCTACTATTTTGACCCACACATTGCATTTTTTATTTATTTATTTATTGTTTTGTAGTGTTGTATTGATCCTGTATTTCTTTGTATTTCTTTGTATCTCTTTATATTTCAATGTATGTATTTCTAATATTATTCTTGTACCCTTGTACTATAATAGTTTGTTATATTGTTGTTATATTGTATCCTATACCGCAGAACTGCGGTCAAAATGGATTAAATAAATATGAAAATATGAAATATGAAATATGAAATAAATATGAAAATACTTAATACGAGTATAAAGCGTGGGAAGCTTGAAAACTCGTTATTATGCATCTTAATTTTTAAAATTTTCCGGGGGAGGACCCCCCGTATGTTATAACCCCCCATATGGTCGGCCTGGTTACGCCTATGAATATAAAAGAGTAGCGGAAAAAAGTATTTTCTTCAACTAAATTAATTTAAGAGAATTTGGAATGCCATAACAGGGAATTGAGGAATTAATGTTCTTTTGTGCTTATAACCATAGGCCTAAATGCAAAAGCATATATTAAATACATTTTTTAATACTATCAGTGTCGGGAAGTACCGGTACATTCGTAACGTAAAGAAAGTTAAGTAATGAATAATAAAATTAATAATAATAATAATAACAACAACAACAATCATAGTAATGGTATTATTAATTAAGAAAATAGTACGCTTAAATGTAAATTGTTACACTTTCTTGAACAAGCCAGAATAATTTTAAAAAGTAATGAAAAGTATTCAGAATTTGTATTACATAGGTCCATGAAAACATATCCACATAAAAATAGCAATAATAACAGACCTAAATAATGTAAAATTAATTTTGTTTAATTTAAATCTCTTTTATGATTTATTTACTTCACTAAGAGAATCTAAATCTATTGAGGAGTTGGAACAATTATTTGTTCAATTAGCATTTGTGATGCTACAAGGAAAATATATGATAAATTCGGTAGGATTCTTGTCTATTTAACCTGGAAGCTATACATTAATTCTTTATTGGTACACACTGGTAACCGCAATAATACAATTCTTAACATGTACATGTGAGAAAACCGTTTATTTTTATTTATTTATTTATTCACATAATATCGGATGTCTATAAATCCCTAACTATAAAATATAGGTACTGAAAAATGACTTATAAGTGTGAACTTAGGTCTACTCCTTTAACAAATATTAGAAGAATATAAAACACTCTCATCTACTCATGAATGTGCATGTACAATCAGACATAGTTTACAGCTTGTAGAGCCATTTTTGGAATCTTATGTTTGTTATAAAGATTTACATCGTATTCACCAATTTGACAAAAATGGTATTTCCGGGGTTTCAAGACGGCCGTAAATTTTTCTTGTGATTTTTTTCAAACTTCCAAATCATCGTGAATGTATGGTGTTTTTGTAAGCCAGTCTGCTCTATGAATAATTCTCAAGGCCTTGTTTTGGGCAACTTGAAGAGGCCTGAGATGATTTTCTTTGATATAAGCAAATGCTGGTGCTGCAGAAGAAACGACAGGAAGAATCGTTGTTCTGTAAATCATCTTTCTTTTCACATTTACTGCCGGAGATTTTAACAGAGGGAATAGTTGGATTGTTCTACCAATTGTTTTTCCTTTCGTTATCTGTAAATGTTTCTCCAGTTTAATTTTATATCTAATACTACTCCTAGATATTGTGACAAAGCCCAGAAAAGCCTAGAAGCTGATAGAAGAAGGACTCGGGGCGAAAGCGCTAGAACTAGATAAATCCAGAAAGGGACGGCCCTCTTATTGCTGATTGGAGCCGCGCGCCGACGGGTGCGGCCTACTCCCTGGCACGGCGGCGCGGTGAGTGACGGTGCGCGCCCGTGGGACGGGCCAGAGGTGGAGCCACGCGCTAGGGCTGTGACTTCGCCCCGCGCGGACATTTTAGACAATGCGCGGGCGGAGAGCTTTCGAGAGACCGGGTCTGGAATATTCGTCGGCCCTATATATAGGGCAGCGAGCGAGCGGCAAGTCAGTCAGAGACGGCAACGAGGAGTGATGAGTCAGTCAGTCAAGGAGAGTTCAGTACAGTGAAGAGTCAGTACATCAGAGGAGAGGCAGTCCGTGAAGAGCCGGAGGGTCAACGAGGGAACAGTCAGAGAGGCAGTCCGTGAGTAGCGGCGAGCGTCAGCGTCAGAGGGTGAGCTGGACGGAGAGGACTGATCAGCGCGGCCTCAAGTGAGTGTGTCTTGGGAAGCTGAGGAGCCAGTGACCGGAGGGACCCGAGAGCGGAATAGCTAGTCAACGGGGAACTAGTGACCGGAGGGAAGGGTGAACGGAAGAGCTGGTGAGCTGATCTGGGCTGAGGCAGTGCCGTCCCGGGGAACTCTGCGCGACGGGTGGATCGCACAGCGGCAGCGAGGACTGTGGAGTTGACCGGCGCGACGTGGGATGATCTGGATTGGACTGGAACAGTGCTGTAATTAGGACTGAGCACAGTGAGAGTGAGCTCTGAACAGGACAGTGAACTGGCGAATAGTCTGGAGTTTTCTGGCTGTATTGTCAATTGTTGTAGGAAATAAAGAAACCTCCATCCTTCAATTATAAACTCGGTGTTCTCATTTTGAACCCCGACGAGCCCTTGTTACAATATTTTATTTGAGATTGATATTCCAGTTGCGTGTTATCTATGTATAAAGATGGAACACTTTTAAGTGTGTATTGTATACTACTTGCATTTTATCAATATTTCCCTTTTTACACAAACTCTATAATGGATTAATATGTTCTTGTAGTCTGCTAGTTGCATACAATGGTTTACATGAGATGAAAGGAGCGCCATTTCAGTGGAATTGCACAATGTTCTCCTTTGCATAATGATCTTCTTCTTCTTCTTCTTCATTTTCTTCTATTTTAATGCAGTGGCATTACCGCCGAATATTAGGTTTGTTCGCAAAGCAGTCACAAACCAGGAACACATCGTTCGCGCATGCGCTCTTTCTCCACACGCGTTCGCAAAGCGAGAATCCGTGATTCTGATTTCAATCTTCTGTTCGCAAAGTTCTCACGGACAGTTTCTGTACTAGGCCTATAAGAAAAATTTGCAGGCTCTACCATGAATTGTTATCAGAGACATGCGCAGTAACCTATTTTCACGCGCCTGACTCCTCCCTCCAATAACATTGCGCCAGATTTATAAGGTTTGTTCGCAAAGCAAATCCGTGACTGCTTGAGAATTGGTTGTACTGCGCATGTCCAGTCTGTAACTTACCCGTGATTTGCACTTTGTGAACGGTTAGAAGAATTTTGAATCGATAGTTTCTGCGTTTAATCGATATGATATGCAAATAAAATATATATTTCCCTTTAACATGTTATACATGCAATATACATCGGCAATATAAACTATATTTTGGGAAACTTATAATTATCTTCCATTATTCATACATATAAGTAGCCTATGCTTATAAATCTGGAGCAAAGATTTGGAGGGAGGAGTCAGGTGCGTGAAAATAGGTTACTGCGCATGTCTCTGATAACAATTCATGGTAGAGCCTGCAAATTTTTCTTATAGTACAGAAACTGTCCGTGAGAGCTTTGCGAACAGAAGATTGACATCAGAATCACGGATTCTCGCTTTGCGAACGCGTGTGGAGAAAGAGCGCATGCGCGAACGATTTTTTCCTGGTTTCTGACTGCTTTGCGAACAAACCTATTAGCATAGGCTACTTATATGTATGAATAATGGAAGATAATTAAAAGTTTCCCAAAATATAGTTTATATTGCCGATATATATTGCATGTATAATATGAAAAGGGAAATATATGTTTTATTTGCATATCATATCGATTAAACGCAGAAACTATCGATTCCAAATTCTTGTAACCGTTCGCAAAGTGCAAATCACGGGTAAGTTACAGACTGGACATGCGCAGTACAACAAATTCTCAAGCAGTCACGGATCTGCTTTGCGAACAAATCTACTAGGTTTGTTCCCGCAGAAAACCTATGACTGCTTGAGGATTTGTTGTACTGCGCATGTCACCTTTGCAATCGATAGTTTCTACTTCCGATCGATATGAGATATCGTTCCATATTTATGAATACTCCAAGCAAGAATAAAAAAAAAAAAGTGTGCGTGGAACGCCACGCGACAGAAGTAAAACTTGTTAATTTTAGTTTTTTCAATTTTTGATTGGGTTTTTCCAATTTTTCATTATTGGAATTTTAAATATTGGGTTTTTGGACTTTTTAAATTTTGTATTTTTAAATTTTGGATCTTTGAATTTTTAATTTTAGATTTTTTAAATATTCGATCTTTGAATCTTTAAATTTTGGATTTTATTATTTATTAAATTTTGGATTTTTTAATTTTTAATTTTGTTTTTTTAATTTTGGAAATTTGGATTTTTTTAATTTTGGTTATTAATTTTTTTAATTTTGGATTTTTAAATTTTGAATCTTTGAATTTTGGATATTTTTTTATTTTGGATTTTTTAAATTTTGGATCTTTGAAATTTTTATTTTTTGGATTTTTTAGTTTTGGATTTTTAGATTTTTTAAATTTTCGATTTTTTAATTTTTTTAATTTTAGGATTTTTACATTTTGAATCTTTGAATTTTTTAATTTTGGATTTTTAAATTTTGATTCTTTGAATTTTTTATAATTGGGATTTTTTAATTTTGTATTTTAGTTTTGTAATTTTGGATTTTTAGATTTTTTAAATTTTGGTATTTTAGATTTTTTTATTTTTTTATTTTTAAATTTTATATTTTTAATTTTGCATTTTTTATATTTTAATTTTTTTTTATTTTTTAAATTTTGGATATTTAGGTTTTTAGTTTTGGATTTCTTATTTTTTAAATTTTGGATTTTTGGACTTTTTAATTTTGGATCTTTGATTTTATAATTTTGAAATTTTTGAAATTTTGAATCTTTGATTTTTTTTATGGTTTGGATTTTTTAAGCACGGTAATGAACCTCCGGGTTCCATAAAATAGATAATATACCTTTAGATTGCTTAGGAATTGTCTATTGCCATTGAACAAGTAAGTAGTAGTATTATTATTATTATTATTATTATTATTATTATTATTATTATTATTATTATTATTATTATTATTATTATTATTATTATTATTATTATTATTATTATTATTATTATTAATATTACTACTACTACTACTACTACTACTACTACTACTACTATTCCCAATTGCAGGTCCTCATACTAGGTCTGAAAAATTTCCTTTGATTACTCCTAATCATTGAGTTGTTTTCTGTGCAGTCCGCTCCGAAACACTCTAGTAATTTCGTGACGGTTTTGAGTGTGACACTAATTTTGTGACGGTTTTAGTGTGACACTTATTTTGTGACGGTTTTAGCGTGACACAAGTTCCTGATTTACCCCTATCGCCGCTAAAGAAGTTTTACTTCAAAAATAATTTATAAATAAACAGCACTCTTAACGAAATTCATGTAATTTATATTCCTTGTACCCTTAATTTTTAATCTTCAAATTCTACCAGTCATTGTGAAGCAATTACATGAACTTGCCATAACATTTTATCAAAATCTTATGTGAGATGAGTTTTGGTAGGCCTACTGATGAATGACTTTTTATGCCTTATACCCTCAAAATCAGATAAACCAAGGAAGAAATGCTACCTAAGTAATATAAGCTTTTCTTACTGATAGTTGGTACCAGTATATATATATATATATATATATATATATATATATATATATAAATTTCTCTGGTATAAGCTACTACTTAGCAGGGCCCAAATTTTGATGACATGTCATGTTTTAACTGGAACATCATGGACTTTACCCAATGGTGCACATATTCTGATCATGACTCGTAGATTATAAAAATGGTAATTTTTTAGTCATTTTCCCCCATTTTTTATTTTTGAAATTTGATGTAATTATTTGGTTATTTTACTGTTTTTTCACATTTCTTATTCCTAGGTAATTTTTAAATATAAAGTCATTATTTTCTTATTTTGTGTTGTTTATTGCATTATATAGAATACTAGCTTAAAAGACCCGGCGTCGCCCGGGTTTTGTATTTTGTAATTGGAAATTAACTTATGAAGGATTTTCAATTTTAAATTCTAGGTCCTTATATAGGCATTTATAATTTGAAATAGGAAGAACGACTTATTACACTCAAACTATTCCCTCAGAAAACGCTTGATATAGTTTTTTATGGCTCATAGAGGATCTAGAATTTTGCATCCTATCGCTTGTACAGTGCACAGCAAGCCTGGTAGAGGTTTAAATAAGAAGAAACAGAAATTCCAGTAACATAAAATTGTAATATCGAGGCGGGAAATTTCCCACTCTTATGTTACCATAAAACCGTTTTGGAGATGAAATTAAACAGAAAGCATTATCACTTTCATACTTTTCTCTCCAAAAACCTGCGATATAATATAATAATATACACATTACCATAACTCGTTTTGTTTTCTCTATGTCCAGGGTAGAGAAAGTTATGTGATTCCATTATTTTAGTGGATTTCATTCTGTAATATTTATTTATAACATGAATTATTTTGATAACTTCTCTTATTTGTCAAAAGTGCATTTCATTTGTGTTTTCCAAGCCCACCTGATACCATTTGGCAACAATATATTCTGTGATTTGGAATTGATAATTATATGTAAAAAGGGATTAAGTATTTTCAAAAACATTTAATTTTTGGCATTTAGAATCAGAATTTTTCAAAATCCTTTCTTAGTGAGCACCTACATTATGAAACGAAGGTACTGTCAAAATTCCAAGTCTCTACCTGTTATAGTTTAGGCTGTACGTTGATTCCTGTCATTCAGTCAATCAGTCAGTCAGTCATTCATTCAGTCAGTCAGGACAAAGCCTTTTATATATATAGAGATTTATATATTCAGGCCTACTTACATCGAGTTTTAGCAGAACTCTAATTAAGCATAAGTTAGATCTTCATTTAATTTTAAATTGGACACTGAAAGACGGTGTTTGCTGTTTGCATTTAACCATGGACCTATGTTCCAGTTAACTAATTACAAGCCTCTAATTGGGTCAACAACATAAATGTAGAATAGACACAAACCTGATGAAGAAACTAGTATTTTCATTCAAATTTTTGGGTTATTATTTTGTACAAAAAGTCCCTTAATAATTCAGTTATAAAAACGAAATTCTGGGCAGTTCGATAAAATTGTGAAAAGTCCTTAATTGAAAAAATTAAGGAAATATAACCTTTTACCCACTGTGCTTGTCCACAGACAGATGGACAAATGTCATACCAAAAACACTTTTTTCAGTTTGTAGGCATTGTGAAACATGTTTTCCCGGTGTTATCTCGATTTCAATTTTTTGTCACAATCACAATACTTTCTCTATTCTTTGTATATGCAAGAAAATAAAAAGAAGAAATAGTCTTAAGACCTTGCAACCCTATGGTTATCCCATTTTAGGTTTTGTCCAGCCAAACCCCAAGAAATTTTATTTCAGATACATACAATAAACTAAATCCATTTCTGGGAAAGCAGCAGGCTCGTTAATTTTATCGCTAATCAGGTAAATTGATATAACAAAGTGCCAGAAAGAGTTTATAGGCCATACTTCAGGAACCATTGGGTTTTAGACTGAGATTTCTTGAGGAACTGTAATAAGCATATTACAGCCATTTCTTAAATATGGGAATTTTTCCCTCAAAGAGAGAAGT
Source organism: Ectobius pallidus (assembly GCA_964059195.1). Taxonomy (NCBI): domain Eukaryota; kingdom Metazoa; phylum Arthropoda; class Insecta; order Blattodea; family Ectobiidae; genus Ectobius; species Ectobius pallidus. Next base: position 6,921,740 of record CAXKWD010000012.1, read on the forward strand.
TATAAAATTATTGTAATTGGGTGGTCAAAAATAAGTTTAAAACCTCAAATTCTCTGAATTTTAAGGACTTAGGTGTATCTGAAGTGGTTTTATGTGTAAAATCTGTCAATTTACTTATTTATTGCGTTGAGTTACTTTTTTTTGTTGCTATTTTTAGCATGATTTTAATACTCTTTAATACCATGTAGTCAAGAGTAATCAGCTATGTCCGTTTTCATTTGAGAAAATATACATCTTAAGGTACAATTTGGTATAAGATTAACTTAAAAAAATAAGTGTGGTTAATTACTACGTAAAATAACAAACAAGGGAATTTTTGTCCCACCCGTAACAGTGATAGTTTTGTTAAATTATTATTGATGAGTTAAAAAAATGATCTGACAACCTGGAAACAGTTTATAATTTGTATTTAATCCCTCATACCTTCATTAATAACAACATTAAGACCCTAACAGTAATAAAGTAAAGTAATCCCTATACAGGTCACGAAGACCCAGAGGGTTCCAGGAGGTTGAGGCTCCCAGATTTTGGACATTCGGCACTTGAAGGTGGTAAGGTTGTCAGCCTTACGCACCGGCCGCCTTTACCCCCAGGATTGCTCCTGGTACTCATTTCTGTTAGAGGCTGAGTCGACCCCAGGGCCATAGTGCCACCAGAAGGATTAGGCCGATTGAAAAACTCCAACGACCTCATCGGGAATCGAACCCGCGACCTTCCGGTTTGTAGCGCAGCGCCTCAACCACTACGCTACGGCGTACCCCCCTAACAGTAATAGCAGAACAGAAAATGAGCTTTTGTTTTGCATCATTAATATCAGTGTCCAAATTATGTCCCACCCATAACAGATTTTGAAAAGCAAATTTAAAATATTTAAAATAAATTTTAAATAATTGCATGTAGTGTGGAGGAGAAGGCATTGTAAATTTTACAGAATGTGAAGAACCAATTCTAGTTTATTATTTATGATATGTAATAAACAAAAATAGTTTTTATAATTTGCTAGAATGTCCCACCCGTAATTATGAAATGGCTGATATTAGTAGTAGTAGTCCATGAGGTCTGGTGCAACCCCTGGTGATCCAAACAGATTTATGTGTTATGCAAAGGAATAAGTGGGATGAATTTACAACAAATTCCTTGTGTCAACAGTAAGCCTATTCCTTTATTTTTGTCAAAACATCTGAAGCCTTACAAACACTCAGTCAAAAAATTTCAAAGTTTATTGTGGAGGGGAAAAATTAAAACTTTTTGGAATTTTCCCATTGATTATAGGTTAAAAGGGGGCCATAGTGTAATGGTTGAGCCACTGCGCTACAAACCAGAAGGTTGCAGGTGCGATCCTTAATGAAGTTGGTGTTTTACAACTGGCCCAATCCTTCTGGTGGCACTTTGGCCCTGGGGTCGACTCAGCCACTAACATAAATGAGTACCAGGAGCATTCCTGGGGGTAAAGGTAGCTGGTATGTAAGGCTGACAACCTTACCACCTCCATGTTCCAAAAGCCTAAAAATCTGGAAGCCTCAACCTCCTGGAACTCTCGGGGCCTACATGGTCTGGTTAGGGAACACTTAACTTTACTTTACTTCTGTAGGCTAAAAGCTATAAGTTTGCCAAATTACAGGTATCTGCCTCATCTAGAAGTGGGCGAACAATTATGTCAGTGAGTGAGTTAGCCATGCGGCTTTGTAGTAGCCTATTGATGATTTGCTATTTGTACTGTTAGTTGGTTGTTACCCCGGTACCAGTCAAGTGATTTGTTCCAAAATCAATAGTGTTCATCCTATTGGCATTATAAATGTGTATAGGCTACTAAGTTTCATGAAAATCTGATAAAGTGTATTAGAGTTATCGCACGTACAGGTACACAGATGGATGAAAATACATTTCTACCATCCACCATACAATCTTAGAAAAGTAGATCTACCATTCTGGCACTGAATACCAAATACAGCATAAAAAATTTAATGAAAACCAAATATATGGATAAAATAAATACCTAAAGACAGAAAGCAAGGGATATACCAGATAAATTGTTCAGAATGCAGTAATACTTACTGGTACATAAGGTAAAAGCAAAATGATATTTAGATATAAGGTTAAAGAACACATGAGAAACACAAAATTTTTGTCAAATAGACTGTTGTAATGAAATTGTAAGGAGGCCAAATTATTAAAGGCAATAAACCAACAAAAACATTTAGACATATGAGAAAAGATTTATATATGAATATTAAAAAAAAAAAATTAATTTCTCCATTACAGAGAGCATAGGAATCTCCAAACAATGGTCTTTGTTGACAGCAATTGAGGACGTGGAAAAATATTCCACTAAACATATTTTGCTAATTGTAAGTAAATAGTGAAGTCTTTTTTTTTTAAATTTATTTGTGGTCTACCAGGAAAACTACTTTACAGACCATAGATAAACAGAAAAAACATAATCCTTACACATAGCATGTCGAGGTTGGCCATTTCGGCTCCTCTAATAGAAATTGATTTTTATCTTTATATGTAGATTTTGAATAATTGTTGATGACACACTAAAGATAATTATTATAACATTATATATTATGGTTATTGATTGCATGGATTTTTTAACAGTTTATTGCCAATCTTGTGAACAATCATCACTGTCACTAAGAAGAATGTCTTGTGGTAATATTTTTTTAAGCCAGGATGATTGACTAGTTCTAACACTGATGTTAAAAGCTACACCTCCCAGAACTCCAGGGTCGAGTTTGGCAAAGAATGATAATTTATATTTGAATATATTGTTGTAATGGAAGAATTCCCGTTTCAGAATGTAGTTGCTGAATTTGAACAAACCATGGTGCATTTGTTGCTATCCGAAGATATTTGTTTTGAAGAACTCGCAGACGTGGATGCGAGTCTTTCTTGCTGCTCCCCACACTGGGGTTGCATATATGTCATAATAGGATGTACAAGCGAAGTGCACAGCAACAATGAGAATTCTAGGCTGATCTGTGAGCGTCTATTAATCAATGGATATAGTTTGCTCATTCTAGCAAAAGTCAATGAAACAATGCAGGTTATTTGCACCTGCCATATAAGTTTAGTGTCCAGTAACACACTGAGGTATTTCACTAAATCTTTTGTTGATGTCCATGTAATTTTTCGTTTTGGAGACTTAATAAAATCAGGTAAACTGATGTAAAAAAGTGCCACTATGTCTTTGTTTAATCAGTTATGACTGCAATTATGATATGCAGAATATGTTTTTTTTTTTAAATTGATTTCCAAGTTAAGCTCCAGATTTATTCATTAAGCAGGGCTTACGGAAGATGAAAGGTCTACCATCTCGGCACCTGGGTCATTTTAACGGTCTAGTTGGATAAGCGCATGTAAAACAATAGTGTTTTTTGTCATAGCTACCTGTATTTTAATTTCCAAGGCCTTATAAGATCACAGTAAAACAATAGGCTATGTTGTCAAGATAACTGATTTTCATTTTTTTTATAAATTCTTCCGAATACGTATATTGCCATAAAATAGGCACTAAATTGAGCATTACTCCGAAACAGATCAACCGATTTTATCCATTATGAATAGACGTCTTCCCATGGACATTGTAAATGTGTATACCAAGTTTCATAAAAATCCGGTAAAGCGTATTTGAGTTACCGCGTCTTTAAAATATACACTAAATTGGGTTTTACTCCGGTACCGGTCAACAGATTAGGTTCAAATTCAATAGGGCACTTCTCATGGACGTCATAAATGGGTATACCAAGTTTCATGAAAATCCGTTACAGCGTATTTGAGTGATGGTGCCTTTCTATGAGAAAGGCGCCATAATCAATTAAAATAGGCACTAAATTGGGCATTACTCCGGTACCGGTGAACCGATTTGGTTCAATATCAATAGGGTTCTTCCCATCGACATTATGAATGTTTATACCAAGTTTCATGAAAATCCGAAAAAGCGTACTTGAGTTATGGTGCTTACAGACGCACGGACAGACATACAGACGGACAGACATTTTTTCGTCCCCCACACAATCTCATAAAGTACCATACTGGCACTTAATAACAGGGGGTTATTAATTGGTCTAAGTGAGAATATTTTTGCTTCTGTTTTAGTAGTATTCAGTAGTATTCGCCATTGTGAAAGCCTATTAGACAATTGGGACAAGGATGTATGTAGAGAATTAACTGCTGTAATTAGATTATGGTGTGAGAAGAAGAGTGCTGTGTCATCAGCGTACATAGCTGTGCAAGAAGGTTGCATATCTGGAACATTGTACATAAATATATTGATGAGAATTGGTGATAATATAGCTCCTTGTGGTACCCCTGCATTAATTGAATGAATTGATTTAGTGCCATCTATTTGCACTAAGAATTGCCAATTGGTTGAAAACCCTCTTATGATATGTATGAGATAATGAGGAAGTCCTATTCTTTACAGTATGAAAAGTAGTCCGTTTTGCCTCACTATGTCAAATGCTTGCACTATATCTAAAAACACAGGAGTAGTAGTATACTACCGCCGGCGTGGAGTATACTATAGTATACTCAAGTATAGACCGCCGGCGTGGTCTTGTGGTTAGTGTCACTGACTACAGATCTGTCGGCCCGGGTTCGATCCCTGGTACCTCCTCGGATTTTTCTGGGGGGCTGGAACAGGGTGCACTCAGCCTCGTGATTCAAATTGAGCAACTACTTAATAGAGAAGTAGCAGCTCCGGTCATGGAAACCACTAATAACGGCCGTGGGTGTCGGCATGCTCACCACATGCCCCCCAAACCTGCCATCTGTCTATGGTAGATGATGCAGCGGATGGGTGGTAGGCCTTTTCTTTTCAGGGATGTAGCACCATGGAGTTTAGTTTAGTAGTATACCGTCTTCTTTCAAATAGTGAAGTCTGTAGTGTTACAAACCTTAGTTTATTTAAATAATACATTTTACGTTACTTCACTGTGAAAAGTTTGTCATTATTTAATGGCAGCAACTCATAAGCGAAAGATCATAAAGTCAAGGTCACAAATGATCATACATTATTTTTGTTCATCGATCATTTTGTTGAGCGTACATTATTTAGTGTTCAATGAACATGCAAGGACAAGACACAAAATTCAACATGTCATATTTTATTGCATTAGTCATACATAGTGCATGTAACAATTATCACATGTGAAACATAATGGAAAAGATCACACACAAGTAACAACAATACAAAGGAACAGTGTATTGGAAAAGATCATACACAACAACATTCCATAGAACACATAAAACTGATAAAAAATAAATACCATGTCTTTAGAACCAAGAGAAAGTGAACTGCTTTCATTGAACAAGAAGTATACTTGTGGATTTTATTATAATTGCTGTGACTTTTAAACTGAACCTACAATCCTTACTATTGCAGGGTCTGACTTCACAGTGCATTCTTCTGCCAGTTCACATTTTTGAAGTGAAACTTCTTTAGCCACGGTAGGGGTAAATCGAGAGCTTGTGTAACACTCAAAATCGTCATGACATTAGTGAGGTATGACGGAATGGACTGCACAGAAAACAATCAACTCAATGATTAGGCTTATCCAAAATTTAAAAAATCCAAAAATTAAAAAATCCAAAATTAAAAAATCCAAATTTCCAAAATTAAAAAATTCAAAGATCCAAAATTAAAATGTCCTTAAAACCAAAATTTAAAAGATCCAAAATTAAAAAATTCAAATATTCAAAATTTAAAAATTAAAACAATCAAATTTAAAAAAAATAAAAAATCCAAAATTTAAAATCCAAAATTAAAAAAAATAAAATTTAAAAATAAAAAATCCAAGTGGAGGTTTCTGTTTACCTATGTGAATTTTGTTACACTTATTTTCCTCGAGAAGGCAGAGGGACAGGTGGTAAGCCCATCGCCCCTTAACCTCTCTCCAGAAACTAAGTTATTACTTGGACGTGAAAGGGCCGGGAAATTTTGTCTAGAGGCTCTAATTTAGGCTTGGAGTTTTTTTATGTGCCGTAAATCTATGACACGGGCCCTCCATCTTAAAGTCCCTCCCAGAGGATTCTGTGCCCAGGATTTTTACGTCCTGAAAAACCCATTGACTGCGGCTGGGTTTGATCCTGTGACCTTCGGATCCAGAGGCGGGCACACTACCTCTAGACCACTGCAGCCGACAAGTCACTTTAATAGCTTGTAATAATTGTAATGTTTTACAAATTTTGCGGCATAGGCCTAATAATAGACATTTACATAAACCAATACGTGTGTTAAAGTACAATTATAGTGTTCTAAGATGTAGCCCGAGATTGAATAGTTTGAATCTGAAAATAAAGAAGTACCATAATGAAAATATTACTGTTAACTGGATGCTGAGGAATGAGACTGACTCTCTTCAATGCACACAGTTTTTAAATATGGATTATTCGTATGAAACTTAACTCAAAACAATTACCATACATCATTCAAATGAAAGCAGTTCATAATTATGTCAAACTGAAATAGAATTCTGTCACAGCCACATAATAAGGCAGTTAGAAATAGTGAAGAGTGGCCCAGATAAGGCATGATAGCAAGACACTCCATGAAGGAGAAGGCTCACAAAGGAATATGTCGAAACCCACCCTCAAATTTTTCATATTGAAAGGTCTTCATTACAAATAGACACATGCAAAACATTAGCTGCTCACATAAACTTTAAGTGGGTGGAAACTAATTCTGAATTTTGCAAATTTTAAATATTGAGTAGCCTCACACAGCTGTCGGGGGAGGGGTTAGTGAAGCCGTGTACCGTGAGTGGACTGATGTCACAATGCTGCATAGCACCATTCCCACTTTCCAAGTAGGTCTTATTTTTCTTTTTAAAGTGAAGCTTCTTTAGCCCCATTAGGAGTAAATCGAGAGCTAACCCAAACCTGCGTTACGAACAAAATTGTCACGAAATTAATGGGGTGTGATAGAATGGACTGCACAGTAAACAATCAACTCAGTGACCGGACTTATCCAAAATTTAAAAAATCTAAAAATCCAAAATTAAAAAGAATAAAAAATTCAAAGGTCCAAAATTTTAAAAATCCAAAATTCCAAAATTTAAAAAAATTAAAGAATCAATAAATTTAAAAAATCAATAAATCCGAAATTAAAAGACCAATGAATTTAAAAAATCCAAAACTTATAAAGTCCAAAATCTCAATATTAAAAAGCCCAACAATCCAAAATTGAAAAAATCCAATTATCCAAAATTGAAAAAATCAAAAAAATTAAAACAAGTTTCATTTCTGTTGCGTGGCGTTCCACACACTTTTTTTATCACTAGGGCCTGGATTTTTAGGCTTTTATAAGAGGTATTTTAGCCTTTATTGTCGTAAAAAAACCCTTTTTAGGCTTTTTAAACAAACAATTTTAGCCGTCTTAATAAAACATTATTATAATGAACACTAATATTAACACAGAAAATTGTATAATAATTTTGACACATAATTTTTACAAAATAAACAAGTAACTATTCCTTATATCGCTACTCGAAAAATAGCTTAACAATTGAGATATTTACCCTTTAATGATACAATTATTCAATACACCACTGAATTCACTTCCTATCTACAAAAATAAGCAGACTGAATTTGTTCCTTTAATATACTTCTTTGTCGTTGATCGGAAAATTGTTAATTTAAAGTTGAGGCGACAATAGATTAGTTGCAGATTTCAAAGTATTGCAGAAGGCTCAAGTTTCATTTCCTGTGATGGCGAGTGGCACATTTTCAAGTTATAAAGACAAGCGACATATACCGGTATACTGTTAATTTCAGTGGATTGTATAATTTTATTTGTATTGTCTTTTTTTAAATGCACTAATTCACATATTTATTTTCCTTTGCATTAATTAGAAAATCTATTTAAAAATCGTGTTTTTCTACAAAAGTCCTCTTTAGCCCCTAGTTTTTCAGCAAAAGTGCTCTTTAGCCCCTAGTTTTTCAGCAAAAGTGCTCTTTAGTCCCTAGTTTTTCTGCAAAAGTGCTCTTTAGCCCCTAGTTTTTCAGCAAAAGTGCTCTTTAGCCCCTAGTTTTTCAGCAAAAGTGCTCTTTAGCCCCTAATTTTTCAGCAAAAGTGCTCTTTAGCCCCTAGTTTTTCTGCAAAAGTGCTCTTTAGCCCCTAGTTTTTCTGCAAAAGTGCTCTTTAGCCCCTAGTTTTTCAGCAAAAGTGCTCTTTAGCCCCTAGTTTTTCTGCAAAAGTGCTCTTTAGCCCCTAGTTTTTCAGAAAAAGTCCTCTTTAGCCTCTTTTAGTCCTTTCAGTCCGATTTAGCCCTTCTCATGTTCTATAAGAATAATAATATATTCGGAAGCAAGAGGAATAAAATGGAAAAATATGTTAAAATGTTCTACTTAGGAAGCTGGGGAAAAAATAGGTTAAAACCTTCAAATCCGGGCCCTAGTTATCACTAAGGGACGAATAATATTATAATAATGATTGATACCCTCCTCCTGTGCTGTTTAAATTGGTTCAATTAATATTACTATTACTATTTTACTCTGGTCTATAATGACGAGTGCAATACGTAATATGTTAGTCCAAGTTCTTAACACCTAAAGAGCTTTGTCTGGACAAGAAATGTCAACATTGAGAACAGGTTGTTTGAAGTGTTAGTTTTGTGCATGGCAAAAAATCTTTGTTTTATGGCTGGTTTCTACAAACTCGCAAATTACCTATGGGTAAATTATCCAATGGACAGAATTTACACAAGAATAACACCACACAAACACAAATAATTTAAAGCTAGCAATAACTTACACTTGTGGCGAGTTTGTAGATAAATGTCCTCTGGGTAAATATGAAAATGACAGAAAAAATATTCCTACAAACTCGGGTTAGATCTTTCCAGGGTAAATCGTTGGGTTAATTTATCCTTTCATGGATGGCTGGATAAAATTTAACCTCTTTGTAGGATCAATAATAATTTAAACAATGAGAATCAAAGCCTTCTGGATTAAATTAACTGTACAACTCCAAGGCCTTGCTCATTATATCATTGTGGGTGAAATGGAACTAATTTGCCCATGGATAATTCCGGGGTGCGCGGGCAGAGAGAGTTAAGTTCACTTTCTTGTTACTGAGAATTAGAGTGACTTCACACACTATACCAGCCCAACATAGCTTTAGAGATGGATGAACCCATGAGGCACACATCCATAACTACCATACGTTTCTGAATACGACTTACTGGACTTTACACAAATGTAGAGAACATATTTATTATAACTCTATGGCCACATCTCAATTTTTGAGGATGGTGGACTTAACTCTCTTTACCCGCGCACCCCGGAATTTACCCATAGGTAATTCACAAGTTTGTAGAAACCAGGCATTAATCATGCAAATTGAGTGGTCACACTTCTGTCTATAACACCCACACACACACTAACCAACCCCTTAATTACATAAAAACCTTTGTTATTACATACATGCTTCACTAAATATTTACCTGTTTTTATCAGGACAGATCTGTTTCCGCCATTCTCATGGCCATCGTCAGCTACCTGTTTTTATCAGGACAGATCTGTTTCCGCCATTCTCATGGCCATCGTCAGCTGTTCAGCTGTTCAGCTGACGATGGCCATGAGAATGGCGGAAACAGATCTGTCCTGATAAAAACAGGTAGCTGACGATGGCCATGAGAATGGCGGAAACAGATCTGTCCTGATAAAAACAGGTAAATATTTAGTGAAGCATGTATGTAATAACAAAGGTTTTTATGTAATTCAATACCACTTCACTGTGTAATTCCCAAAAATAGTTAAATACAACCCCTTAATGTTTATGCAGATTAAGTAGTTTCAAAATGTGGAAATGGCATCACCATCATATGAACTATCGAATAGCGACATAGCCCCTTCCTCTGCCTCACACGCGCCGTCGCTCATATTCCCCAGCATGTGGACTACTCAGGCGAGTTATACAAGTGACCACCTTTCTTTCCTTACGGAACAATGCAAACGCATTTTCACCCACTTACAGTTCATATGAGCAGCTAATTTTTTTTTGTACGTGTCTATCTTCATTACAGATATGCAAAGTTTGAGGGTAGTTATTAATGAATTTCATTTTCAGACAGGGTAAAATGGTTTTAAAATAGAGAGATTGTCCACCTTAGAACCCTTGTCGTTTCACTTATCTGGGGCCTTTTATAAAATATAAAATGCCATAGAAGGCACAAGCACACGTTAAAAACACTGTTGTCAAATTAATAAAACTTCTTCTTGGTCCCAGATGCGTCTAATACTTGAAAATGCATTTCGATTGCATCGAAATGCATTTTCAAGTATTAGACGCATCTGGGACCAAGAAGAAGTTTTATTAATTTGACAACAGTGTTTTTTATTAATTTGACAACAGTGTTTTTAACGTGTGCTTGTGCCTTCTATGGCATTTTATATTTTATAAAAGGCCCCAGATAAGTGAAACGACAAGGGTTCTAAGGTGGACAATCTCTCTATTTTAAAAGTTTGAGGGTAGGTTTTGACATGAAACCCCGTATGGTTCCCTTGTTAGTAAGCATGATCTGTTACCTTTCATGCATGTTCATAGTAAGCAAGTTACATTCATTTTCTGTTATGAGGGGAAAATGTTCCTCATACAATAACTTTCTTAGATCTGCGTGTTTCTATTATTAATACAGAACCTCTAGGCTATAGAAAATAAAAGACGAATGCAATTTAAGAGTGTAACTGATAAAATTATAAAATCGAGTGAAAGAAGCTCCAAAAAACCAAGATGGTACTTCTGTTATGATAATCAGTGTACATTACTAACCATTCAAACAGTAGGTATACCAGTATATTGCATACTGTACCAAGAATTATATTTTAGTTAAAAAATGAAGTTTGGAAAAACTGAAGAGGTCGGGAGAAGATAGAGATATTACATTTTTAAAGTTTGCTCAGAACTACAAATCTTATTTTTATCCTTTTTTGGTAGATATTATGTTGCTAACAAGACTTATTGGCAGAGTTAGTCTCTGCTGAGAAATATTGGAATCAATAGTGACTAAGAAAAAAATACAGACAGTGCAACAATCTTAACTTTCACAAAAAGAGGGTTAGCACTTTCTTCCCCTGACCACTTCAATTGAGACCAATAAGGCTGAGGCTTTTTAAGCATTTGAGATCTACAGTTTGCAGTTAGTAGGCCTGCCAGTACATTACTCTTTGCAATACTTGAAAAAAATGTTAAAAGGAAAAAAAATACATGTCTAATTTTGAAATTGGTGCTAAGATACATCAGTATTGAATACTTTGTGTGAAAATTCCTATTTGGCCCCAAGATACTGTAGGCCCTAAAGAAATAAAGAAACAAGTGGCATTGATTGCTTCTATGAAGTACAAGTACAAGTAAGCCTACTGGTGATGAATGTGATAATTAATTATTATATTACCATAAAATAATGGAACTTTAATACAGTGAAGCAATATATTATGTTAATTAAGGGAGATATTTGACATTTAAACACTTTTACTTACATTTTTGCAGAACGTACGTTTCAACGACCAGCGGTTGAAAATGTGGGCAAAGTCCATGAAACGTACGTTCTGCAAAAATGTAAGTAAAAGTGTTTAAATGTCAACCATCTCCCTTAATTAACATGATAACATTTAATATAATAATTAAAACGAAGTAATATACACAGTGGAGCACATGAATAACTGAACTAGTTAAATATTATATTAACACTTAATGCTTCACTTACGTCGCTGTTTATGAGCAGGACATGTTTCGGGATTCTTATCCCATCTCTCTTCAAGAGAGGGCAGCACAGGACAAACCATAAAGACCACTAACCATGATCGCCAATTGCCAGTTGACCAGCAGCCGAAGATGGGATAAGAATCCCGAAACATGTCCTGCTCATAAACAGCGACGTAAGTGAAGCATTAAGTGTTAATATAATATTTAACTAGTTCAGTTATGATAACATTTGTTTACACAAAGGTGGGTCTTAACATTTACATATAGTCACTGTTCTGCAAGAACCATGAATATACAACAATTCAGATTTTGACTTCAGTGCATTGCTGACATCTGTTTACATTCATCTTTGTTCTATAGGAACCACGAACGTATTTTCTTTCCTTGGTGAGTAACAGTTAGTTCCATTTCCATTAAAGTACAAGTTCTGATTTATTTATGCTACAATAACAAATACGACACATTCGTGTTTTTAAAATTTTTGCACATTCATGGTTTTGGTAGAACAGTGACAATGTTCATTATTAACATGTTGAAATGTGGTGTACCATTTAACAACACTGCCTTCATTCCAATGGTATGTTATTTGTTAGCAATGAACAAGTAGAAAGTGCTTCTTCAGTGTGTGAACATGATTTCAATAAAATACTGTAAAAAAAATGCAGCAGAGTTTAGAAGATAAAATTGATTGTAATTTCATTAATTAAAAAGAGTTATTTCTTTCAACATTCCATGACCAACCATGAAATCCAAACCAAAACCAGTGATCAGTTCACTGTCAAAACAATGCACAGGAAAACCATGCAGAAATGTTCTCTTGCTTTCCTCTATGTTGAAACTGAAAATTCCTGAATCAAAAATAAAAATATCTCACGACTAGTCAACTGACTTGATACGTTTTCCATTTAATGTGGAATTGTGGAAAACAATTCCACATGTTAAAATGTTAAATTCAACATGTCAAGTCAATTAAAACACAATATTTCAACATGTTAGATGTTAGTGAACAGAGACCCAGCTTAACACTTGCACTCCTGTAACAAATGAATAGCATGTATAGTAAACCCTCACTATTTCTCGACCAATAGGAGAAGACCTGTCTGAATTAGTGAGAGTCTGGTAGTTATCTGTAAACATAATAAGGAATATAATTTTATGTATACAGTGTATGAATAGGCTACTATACAGCTCATGCTATACAAAGGAAAATTGGGCGGAGCTTGAACGGGACCTGCCTGTGCGAGTAGCTAATGATAGGAAGGCAAGATAACTCTGCGCCTAACATAAGTGTTACATTGTGCAATTTCAATTGTGTGGCAAAAAGCTATACACAACCAAAATTTTCAAGTGTACTGTGAAAAAGAAGAAATGTTTGTGAAACCAGCTGTGCAAAAACATGTTTTTACGACAAGTGGTTTTCAAGTTATGAGGTTTTGTTGCTGTTTGAAAATACTGCTTTTATACCTCAGCATAACCTCTGTAACATTGTTGATCAATCATGCACCGCCCGGAGTAGTCGCAGGAAATCTACGCTCTCTTTCTTTCTTCTGACAATTTTGACATCAGTGCACAAAGAGTCGGCAAGAATTAGCACACATCATTTTCATTCGTATAGCGTTAGCCGTATACACACTTACGTTAGAATGGCACTGCATCCTCATCTAGACAAAGGAACACCACTGCCTGATATTGAAGCTATGGCAATGTGACATGAAGATAAAATAAGGGCAATACGGATCATTTGCAATGTAAACAACAGCCTGCTTGTTGTATGTAAGAAACAACATAACACATTTCCCTACTAACAGCTCGGTTCGGTACAAGATTGACGCAAGTCCTGAGTTACCCAGTGCAATTACAGCCCCACCCTCAACGGCTTCAATGCACTGCCATTACACGTGAGGAAACTCAACACATCTCACTTCAAGTGTGAAGTCAAAAGAATGTCCCTAGAAAGAAGTGCACACTTTGAATTGTTGAATCACAGTTAGGACGAAAGCCAGTGCTCATATACTCTGTATTATTTGTTTTCTTCTTTTTTATGATTCCTTTTTATTATTTGCCATACATTTTGTAATGTTTAAGGCATAAAACTAAATAAAACTGAAATTGAAATAATACAAAACATTGTGAAATAAAGCCTTGTAAAATGATTTGAATTTTAGTAAAAGTTGAAAAGCAGTCTGAATTATTTCAAAGTTTGAATTCGTGAAGTTCAAACTAGTGAGGGTTTACTGCATTGCAAAAACATGCATCAAGAATATGCATTTCTTTTCTTCCACAGATATTATCTACTTTCGACTTTTACAAGATGAGTTATCTTGTTATATCACAAGTTTGTGCATATTAAAATAATTTTTCATCGAAGCTCTGTAGCCTAAGTACCCCAAGGTGGACCGAATAATCAGATGTAGGAATGTATACCAACCCACCCAAACTGCATTTGAATAATATTTTACGTGGGATTTTTTACAGTGAAGTGGTACTATAAATAAGGTAGTATATGGTCGGTTGTTTAAACTCAAACTTCACTTACTTGTTTGAAAAGAAACAAGTAAGTGAAGTTTGAGTTTAAACAACCGACCATATACTACATTATTTGCATTTTAATACTTCGGTATAGAGTTTTTTATAAGCCACAAGGCATAGCATTTGTTTAAATGGACGGCCAATAATTATGAGTGGGTTAAACAATAAAAATGTTTGTTTACTAAAATGTGTTCATCTTTAGAAGCATATTGATTGTCAACGGTTGATTTCATTCCTGGCTTCAGCATCTCTATGTAGCTAATTACAACATAAGTAGACTATTATTTAGACTCCTTTCGTTTACTTAGTCTGGTTGGAAAGTTGCTAATTCATAGAAATCCTTTAGGTATCCACTACTAATAATTGCGTGTTTTCCTAATGTTGTGCAATGAGGATTTCTCATAACGGGGCGTACATGTAATGTGTAGGCCTAGAGGAGGTGCAAACTAAAAAATCGAAGTAAACCATCCAATAGGCCAGTGCTTAAACTCGTTCATCAAAACAAGGACGTCTTAATCCTTACTGAACATGGCCTAAAGGAGAGCTTTAGCATCCTACTACTGTAGACCTCAAATGAGACTGGGAGACTGCTGACTTAAACTTAAAAAATAATAGCTGTGAAGGTAACTTTGAATATGCAGGTATTAAAGTAAATATTGGGTTTGATATTTTATATAACATTGAGATATATAGATCCCCAATTGCCTGTTTAAAGAATTGTCAGACAAATTGGTAACGTAATACTTGCAGGTGATTTCAATTCAACATTCTAAGCAAAGCGGGGCCAAATTATAGAGTATTGACAAACATCCTAAAACAGTGTAAGATTTGAGGCTTTCCTGGCGAATCTTATGTAGAAAATCTTCTCGGGTTTGCAGCCAGTTGAGAAGTTTGTTGTGGTCCAACGTTTCCGAGGCAGACGCTGCCTCCATCCTCAGGGAATCTGAAGTGTCGAGTTTTGACATGTAGGGGATATATATACCAACCTGATTGGTCGACTCCGCCCAACTCGGGTTGGTATATATATCCCCTACATGTCAAAACTCGACACTTCAGATTCCCTGAGGATGGAGGCAGCGTCAGCCTCGGAAACGTTGGACCACAACAAACTTCTCACCTGGCTGCAAACCCGAGAAGATTTTCTACATCCTAAAACAGTTTCATCTGAGATACACTATAGATTTGTGCATGGGTGACTAGGAGCGAAAGGTTACGGAGTATGTCAATCATTTCAGTCACCTTCAGACAACGTATGGGCAAGGTTTCTTGACACAATTTCCCTAACTTGACTAAGAAAGAGTTTAAACTGTAATTTACTTAGCACAGGGGGTATTTTGAAGAATGTGAGGTGCACTTAGAACTGTACACGGCTCAAACACTCATTCACCGATGCCAATAAAAGAAACACCTACACTCAAGAAGGCTGCTTTCTTGTAGAACAAGCTGTTATTCCCCATTGGAACACATGGTCATAATCAATAAAAAAGGATGATGATGATGACGTGTTGGGAAGGAGGCAGTGACTTCACGGTCTTTATGTAAATTGGTTTGTGCGCCTCAGCAGAATTATATGGCTAGCGCTCTACTTGAATTAATAACAGAAATGAAACAGCCTAATATTATAACTAATCTCCCAGCAAAAACTATTGACACATATACTATGCATGATGGTCCGGTTTTCCACTGTACGTCACAGAATAAAAAGTTAAAACGATAAATAAAAGAATAATTACCAGTGGATGCAGTTTATTAAAATCTCGACGTTTCGACACTCTCCTTTGGGTCTTCATCGGGTAACTGGACAAGACCTGGAGAAGATGTCGCCTCACAACCCCTCCACTGGGGTGCGTTGGGTAACAACCGATGAAGACCCGAAGGAGAGTGTCGAAACGTCGAGATTTTAATAAACTGCATCCACTGGTAATTATTCTTTTATTTATCGTTTTAACTTTTTATTCTATTGACACATATATTATTCACACATCTCTATCTGTTCATAGCGTGCAACGCCTCAGAATATTGGATCTGCACGTCTCAAGGTACAAAACAAGCATTCTGATCATGCAAGTCTTGCTAATCTATTCAATGAAGCAAACACAGGAAAAGTGGAGAAATGGATGCAAATGATACACTCAATGTCTTCCAATCCTTACTCCATTTCTACATATATATCGATTGCCCCAAGGTAATTATAAGGTGCACATGGTGTAACAAAACGAGTAAAAGAATGTGCCAATGGATGATTGAAGAAATATGAAAGCTTACAAAAATTTCTGCAGGTAAAATTGATAGGTCAAAACTGACAAACCTGAAATGATTATGTGATAGTAAGGTTGTTGCTGAATATCTTAGTAACCAATTTTGAAGTCTGATACTAAAAGTAAGACTAGTTGGAAAATTATCAAACACTTCAGAGGCAACTTAAAGAACAAATTGATTCTAATTTTCTAACTCAGCCAGCACAGCCTCTGTCTTAAAAGAAAGGAAAGAAACACAATTTCTAACCAATCACTCTCCGGAACAGACGGGAGAGGGAAAAACAGTCATTATAAGGAAATTTCTACAAAAAGTCAAACACGTGCCACATTCAGCCATTTACAATTTAAAATTTCACATGGCATTAGTTCCGACATATAAAAAATTCATACAACCTGAATCCCCGTCCCTTTGTGAATGTGGGGAATGGGGGACAGTAAATTGTACGTTCGTTGGATGTAGTAGACATGTATAACAATTGGCCGTCCTCATCAAAGATATCTATCATCATCATCCACCAGGACCTATAAGTATGGACAATCTTCTTACGCAACATTCGGTATTGATAGTAAGAGCTCTGTTTCATTACATCACCAAAACAAAAATAAAAATATAAGAGCACCCGTACTCCACTGACTCATCCTTCTAGTCCTTTTTATGTAGGACGGGATTTGGGATACTCTGACACACTTCAAGGACGGGACGCAGAGGCAATTTCTTAGACTGGGAAAGGCAGTAGCGTCTAGAAACAAAAATGAAAGAAGAAGAAGAAGAAGATTGACAAACCTGAAAATTTCAGAGGGAAAAATTACATTTGCACTTGAAATTCTACTAAACTAATTTTCCAAGGCAAGGTAATGGACATTGCTAACAATAATCAACACTTTGATTCTATAGGAAGCAACATTGCTAATAGTCTGCAGTCCTGCTGTTGCTCAAATCAACTCATCTAACAGAACAATATGAATAATAATGATATTATGTATTAATAAGGTTTATTTATTTTCATACTAAACCAGTGTTCTGAAAGGTTTGTCAGAATTTAATCAAGAACAGGCTGTGTTTTAATGCTGAAAGGATTTTCCTCCATTGATTTGTATCCTACGTAAAGATAAAGGTGAGGAAGTGAAGGAAATATTGTACAGAGAAATGAAGGATTTTCCTACCAGTAGTTCAGTATTAACCATGTCTACATGGAGAAGCCAATGAAATATTCAAACACAAGGCAAATTTAAACAGAAAAAATTTTCTAAAGACGATGAGATGCACAGAAATGCCCCCCCCCCCCAAAACTCCAGCATAGCATAAATAGCATTCAAACCTGAGACCAACAGCCCAACACCTCGGAAGACTATCACCACCTATAGGACTCCTTAAGTGTTGCTACTTACGGTAATCTTATAACAGTACCCCACATGGCTGAAGTGTTTATACACATTGCCCTGGACCAGAATAAAATTATATCTTAAGAGTTAGATATAGGCTAAAGTGTAATTTCACAGAATGTTTATTTTAATCATATAGAAATGAAATTCTAAATGTTTATTTGCCTACTAAATTACAGCGGTTTTCTGGTAGGTGTATTACCCGAGAGTTTAACCATTTGACTTTAATAGTAAATAGCCTACTGAACCCTTGGCCTTCAAGAGAAATTTCCACTTACTTACTCAATGGCAACAGACAATTCCTAAGAAAGCTAAAGGAATATTATCTATTTTATGGAAATTGAAGGTTCATTGCCACGCTTACCTGAGCCCGCCATTCAACCCTATCCTGTGCTAAATCCATCCAATCATCCCTCGCAAATCCTACTTCTCTTAAATCTATCTTAATATTGTCCTCCCACCTACGTCTAGGTCTTCCAGGTGGTCTTTTCCCTTCAGGTCTCCCAGTCAATATTTTTGAGATATGTCTTTCCTCCCCCAAGTCCAGCCCATTTCATCCTCCTTGATTTAATTACCCTTCTGGTGACGAGTACAGGTTATGACGCTAGTGATTATACAGTTTTCTCCAGTCCTCACTTTCATCTCTCTTAAGCCCAAATATTTTCCTAAGCACCCTGTTTTCAAACACACTCAGAGCACATACTTTTTTTTTTTTTATTCATCCCAGAAACTATGCAGATGTTCTGCAAGTATTTTCATGACATAATATCTTCTCCAGAATCCTAGCGCATATGAGAAGTAAAGTGGAGAGTTTTACTCAGACCACCCGGCTTTATCCCAAGTTGGATTATATCTCTTACATATAAAAAATATGATATCCTATAGATACCCGTATCTTAATCTATTCCTAACAGGTGATTGCAGAGTTTCTCACTGGATTACAAATATATGCAAAGGACACGTTTTCACTTGAACTTCTACATCAACTTAATGACCATTAATACTTTTTCAATTTTGACAAACAAATTATACTGGCATGCCTCTTCTGCTGCAAAAAATTAACAGACTGACTATGAAAATAACTAAACAGTACCACAGCGAAAACAACTGGGAATACCAAAATTCCAGACTGCATAATTGCCATTAATATGCAAGCAATATGGTTCCTGAGATCTACTATAAACATTACATGACTAGAATAATTCTAACCTAATTACCATATCACAAATGAATTGAAACATAAACCACATACCAGGTGATTGCAAGTGAATGGCACGAGTAATTCTAACCTAACACATCAGAAATGAATTGAAACACAAACCACATACCAGGTGATTGCAGGTGAATGGTACAAATACTTCTAACCTAAGTAACACAACAGAAATCAATCGAAACACAAACCACAATGCAGGAGGTGAATGGTACAAACAGGAAAAAGTTTCTACATAAAATAGGCCTACATTATATTAAAAGTAAATTGCTGACGATCAGCAACAAAAGAAGCCTGATTAAAATATTTAGGCTCTACGTATATATTCCACATGAAGAAGGCATTTCAACCTTTTATTTTTGAAAATGGAAGAGCATTCTTGGCTATAATGTTCACTCAGCTTGTAACACGTACTCGAAAAATGATCTATTATATCATCAAACCGTGAAAAGATCAGGGAGAAAGTAGCGTCGGAAGGGGGTGCAGGTCACTCGGGTGTCAACACTGAGTGACAAAATGGCAAAACTATATGTTTTAAACAGATTTAAAAAATGGCCTAGGATACTTTGAAAAGAATAATAATATTATTTTAAAAAGTTTTAAAACTTTTAACTAGTTAAAATAATATGATAATAATAATAGAGTTGGAGTCACTTCCTGTTAAAATGGAAGTCTGTGAAATATGGTAATAATGTTTTTGAGTTCCCCAATTACACCCATCCCAACACACCGAGTTTCAAAAGTTATTTTAGGTAGTGCAGGGCTTTTAACTAACCCTGTATATAAGCATAGTATTCATGTGAATTCAACAGCACCATTCGCTAATGTAAACTTCTTAACAGGTATTAAGAAGTCAAAATCACTCCTTACTTTGATTTAGTTCTTTGGAAAGTTATTGTCCTAGTGCAATTAAGAAATTTTTAAAGTTTTAAAACTATTTCATTATTTTAACTATCTCTTTGAGATATCATATATAGATAACTTAACAGTGACATGACATAAAAAACCAGCAACAAATATACACCAACAAAATACAAAATACACTAACAAAATATAAAATAGTCACAGAACAAAAATACATGGTTTACATTAGCTTTACAAAACACTCAAGACATTTCTTAATTCAAACAAGTTAGTATTCTTAAATGTTATAATACAGTCGAATTCTAATTATCAGGACACCATCTATCCAGATCAATTCTGAGGTGCGCGGGCAAAAAGAGTTAAGTCCACTTTCTTGTTACTGAGCATTAGAGTGATTTAACACACTATACCAGCCCACCATAGCTTTAGAGATGGATACACCCATGAGGCACACATCCATAACAACCATACAATTTTGAATATGACTTACTGGACTTAACACAAACGTAGAAAACATTTTTATCTATAACTCTATGGACATATCTCAATTTTTTAGGATGGTGGACTTAACTCTCTTTGCCCACGCGCCAACAAATTTGGGAGAAAATAAAAAATTAATATCATAGACCTAAAGAAGGGTAAGAGCAGAGGTAGCCAACCTAGTTGGCTAGTCTTACCCACTGCCTTAAAGGCAGCAATCACGTGAAGATAGGCTGAAGGATGTATTTGGACTGGGCCAATTCCCAATTGGTCTAGATAAGTGGAGTTCTACTGTATTTTTAAAACTGCTTGGTGGGCTATTAAACTAAATTATACAGGATTTATTACTTACAAAATGAAGATTAAGTTTGCTTTACACTCCAGTTCTGAATGGAAATACTGTATTATACAGAAAATAGTTGTTACCCATATACACTGACTCCAGCAATCTGAAGCTATGTACAACTGGGATGCTACGACCTGAACCAAACACGCGCAGATAGCTTATCGTCTGCCGGTAGCAACAGAGTAGGGGCAGAAGAAAATGCATATACTCAAACTATGTGGTTCTTAATAGCCTGTAACTATTAAAAACAAAAATAAAGTAAATAAAGTATTTTTTTCAGTTATGAAATACAGAGTGCGGCATTTATCGTTTCCCATTTTCAAAACCGTGTAACACATTTATTTAACAAAGAAATAAGTTTAATTGAACATTTTTAAATGTCTTAAAGTCTTGGATTTGCAATTCTGGCCTTACTTTTTGAATATGATGTCCTTGAGACGCCCTCCATTAACTTCAACACATTGCTGCAATCTCCCTCGTACATTACACATTGGGTGGTGTCTTGCATAACATTTGCAATTTCCTGCAAATCCACGCATAATCCACAAGCGCCCACTTCACAGTCCTAAGGTCGTGGTGTGGTGTGCCATTGCAGCACAGGGTATTATTGGCACTTATTTCTTTGAGAGCGATAATGGTGCTTCAGTGACTGTCAACTCTGAACGTTACAATCACATGCTGCAAACTTTCTTCCTACCAGAATTTACACATCGTAACTTGGATATTGAGAGATTGTGGTTTCAACAGGATGGTGTTGTAGGGTAGCAGATACTGCACATTATTCAATGGACACCCTTCATGCTGCTTTCCCCGGCCAAATTCTTTCCAGTTTAGTGATATCCAATGGCCCTCCAAATCTCCCGACCTAACTGCACCAGATTTTTTTTTTCTGTGGGACTATCTGAAGTCTAAAGTTTTCGCTCATGCCCTCCCTGACATTAACAGTCTTAAAAATGCAATTCAGCAGGAAATTGCAAATGTTATGCAAGACACCACACACCGCGTAATGGCCAGTGTACGAGGGAGATTGCAGCAATGTGTTAAAGTTAATGGAGAGCACCTCAAGGAAATCATATTAAAAAAGTAAGACCAGAATTGTAAATCCAAGACTGTAAGACATTTAAAAATGTTCAATGTATCTCATTTCTTTGTTAAATAAATGTGTTACATGGTATTGAAAATGGGAAACTTTAAATGCCGCACCCTGTATTACTTAAGTAATGGTATGTAACTCACAAAATATCGCTGTTGAATCTTTACTATTGAATGCTGTGAGGCTAACGGCTAACGGTCTGTACAGTATGGACTGGCAAAGAACATCACGTGCTATGAAGGTCAGGTAGGTCTAGATTACGTCATCGTAGACTACTGCGCAGCCGTTTATTTGGCTCAGGTCTTACCAATTGTGTTATATGAGCCTAGAATATTAAAACAAAAAAGTAGAAACTATCAAAGTACTAATTTCAGGTCTACTACAGAGACATCTATTTACAGTGCCCTGCAATTATCTCGTGCTGCATTGGCCGATACATGTTCCCCACTTCACATCACGGGTAAACTCTATCTTACGTCTCGTGCTTTGATTCAAGTCATTTTGCAAACACGCTATTCTTTAGGGTATCCCACAAATAACAATTTTTGCTCTCTTAGCAGATAAGCGATTTTTGAGGAGTGTGTTCCAATCTAGGCCTATGTCATCTAGTTTTTTTCTGTAAGCATTTGTATTTCTTTATCATCTACTGAACCCGTTTTTTTTAATAGGATATAATATTGAGTTGGGTCTAGCATGTATAAATACCTGAACTAGTTTTTGAAGACCATCGTCATTCATAATCATCAGATTAACACCAACTTGCCAGCTTGAAACTAGTTCAGGTATTTATAAAAAAAGTGAAGTATACATGGTAGACCCAACTCAATATTATATCCTGTATAATATAGCTTCACTGTGTAAATTTCCAATACTGTTTCTTTAAATTTTTTTTTGCAAGACATCTTACTGTACTGTGACCTGGTTTTGTCTTGTTCTTGTTCTAACACACGACTTTCTTCTTCTCACATACATGTTATGTATATACAGTGCTTTTTTTCTAACTGAAAAGGTGGCGGTACTCACAGAAACATTTTAACTGAATCTCACGGGAGCTCCCACACTTCTCCCAGACGTCATTTTTCTGAGATAATGTCCAACAATCGGGCCTATCATGGACATAAATGTTTCTCCCCTGAATTGCAGTAAAATTACCGGTACTTGCGACGTACTCTTCAGATTCAGTTTATTCACAGTTGGCAGGTTACATCAAAAACATCGACATGCTTTCTTTTATTACGCACCGGTACAAAATAATTACTTATTTTACTCATTTCACTTCTTTACTTGTGAACAACGCGCACCTCTTGTTCCTACAAACGTACTAAACATAAACAATTATGAATTCACTTGTCTGTGCAACACAAACCAAGGGTTTTTTTTTCAAATTGTATGTATGCAACGAATCCAGTTAAATTTAAATTAGCACTAACCCCTGATTAACTATGGTAGTTAGCTACTTACTACTTGTTTGCTACTACGTTAGCATTAACTGCACTTGGTGCAATACTTTTACCGTTAGAATGTCCTTGACCACAGGAGCAGTTTACTGAGGCCTGGAAAACCCACCCCAACCCTCTTGCAGTCCAGTAGCTACGGCAATTTACAGAAACTATCATATGCTCGTAGGTAGGCCATTATGTATGCAGAAATCTAACAAAACCAACAAATAAGCTTGATTTTAAATAAAGCATAATTTTATGAGAATTGTGATAGAAACATTCGGAGTAATATACAAATTTTATTTTCAAAAAAGGTGCCGGTACTGCGTACCGTTGCGTACCGTCACAAAAAAAGCACTGTGTATATATATACCCATTCCCGCAAACAATATCTTACTCTGGGCATTACACAGTACTCGATCAAATATCACCCTGAAATATCATATGTTACACAGTACACACACAAACCCTGTAGCATGACATGTCATTAGACTTGAGGCTTTCTCGGCGCTGATTATAAATAATGGTTTCATGGGCTATTAGCTGACTGAAGGAAATAAAAGATCCAAGCAATTGCCTGAAGTGCCCGAGTTGCTATGAGAACATCCCGCAGCGGCCGATCCAAGTGAGGTTTTATGGGGTTTTCCTCGCTCTAACAGGTGAATACCGGATCGGAGACACGACCCTCATTAGACAGCTGACACATTACAGACAGAGTTACACAGTTTTATTAGTGCTAAATCAAGCAGCCAGCTCAGCTCATGTACAGTCGGTCAAATAAAAAACGTCGGGACTCGTATGCAGTTAAAATTAAAGTTTTAACGCATTATTTCACAAGTTTCCTATAAAAAACATAAAATACAGGTAATTTTCGGGACATATGAGGCCATGCGACAGGAGGGAAAAAATGAACAACGCGGAAAGCTCAACACCCAATATTCAACTTAATGTATTGTCATAATTCATTTTGCTTTGTGTCATCGCCACATACAAATGTTAAAGTGAGAGAAAGTGTAGTTAGGGCTGTAATTGACCTGCATTTTTTGGCCTCTGAAGCAGCAAGAAGGTTCCATATTTCTGAAAGAGCACCTCAGAGGTGGGTACTTCACTATAATGCGACCGGAAGTTTTCATAGGAAGCGTGGATCTGCGGAAGGCCGCGTATTTCGATGCTAGATTGGTTGCAGAAGTTGAGCGTAAGTAATTCATTTTGCACCAGAAGTACCGGTATTATAAAATAAAATCTTTAAAAAATGCTCCTTGAATAAACATATTCCTCGCGAATCTATTAATTATTAATATTATAAAAATTTACAACCAAGAATATGGCGGATTTGAGGCATATAGCCACAGCCTTCTATACATGTTTGTTTTGGAACAAAACTGACTAAATAATCAAGAAAATACATGGATAGACAAGAGGTGTGTGTGAACCTAACCTTAAGTCTTCCTGTACATGCGCATATGCTCGTTCGTGATACTTAAGCAAATACCGTCCGACGTTTTTTATTTGACCGACTGTACCCACACGATAGGAAACGCAAGAGCTAAGTAGAGAGCAGTAGAACGCATGCACCAAAAAGTTATTGGGACCAGAGTATGGCCTATTGTCGAGGGCTCCGGGGGCGATGGAGGGGAGAAAAAAAGTCTTCCTCAGGGAAAATGACAGTGAGTACATTAATAATGTTTTCGTGGGCTATATCCGTTCACTCCGCTTATAGTCCACGAAGTCATTATTAAGACACTCATTGTCAGCCCTGCTCTGCCCCATGTATTGGCTAATGCAGCATGAGGTGCGAACATCATTAGACAGTTACCACACCTGAAAGTATTTCCCACTTTGTAAAGACTTGATAATATAACAGCAATCATACACCTCAGCAATAATAAAATGTATCAAGCAAATGACAAATACAGTAGTAACAGAACAAATAAGTTACTATTGGTATACCAGTAATGAATATGCACTTTCAGCTAATACACAAGAGATAATAAGATCATTCCTCATTCGTAAACATCCAGCTGTACAGAGTCATAAATCAGAACTAAATTTATATAAAGCTTTTGGCAGTATATTTTACAATACCTTGCCTTTTCTGTAACTATTTATAATAGAAACAGAGATAGAAGCCAGGGCTCACCAGAACCTATTTGCAAAAATATGCAATCCAAGAGACTGAAAATGTTACGAGGCATAGGCAGAAAGGTATATCAGGCTACTAGTGTGTCAAACGATATTTCAAACAGTAATTTTTTTTGTATTATAAACAGATTCATGCAAATCAGCTTTGGGTGATTCAAAATACACAAAAAACCAGGGAATACAAAATTAAAATTCTCCAAGGAAGGATTTGACATAGTAATATAAGAATTGAGTCAATTTTTGTGACACTTAGGCCTACTTCACTTAAGCCCTCTTTTTGGAGACTAATTTCGGGAAACTAGTTGACTCCTGCTTGCTCCTGTTTCTACGGTCAACATGGAATGAATATGGGAAGAAATTTTTCTCGAAACTAGTCTCCAAAAAGAGGACTTAAGTGAAGTAAGTGTCACAAAAATTGACTCAATTCTTAAATGACTATATTAGGAAACTTTATTGTTACAACTTCCTGTAATAATTAATATTTTAAGGATTTGACAGTTGACTAGCAGTTGAAAATGTGGACAAAGTCCATGAAACGTACGTTCTGCAAGAATGTAAGTAAAGTGAAGTCTAAAGTGTTTAAATGTCAACCATCTCATTTAATTAATAAGAAAAATTATTTTATTTTATGTGAGATTTTTTTTACAGTGAAGTGGTACTATAAATAAGGTAAAAATTCTGTTTAAATTTTGTCATATTAACAGCATACAGGTATGTAAGGAGTATCACCCAACGAGAAGGAGGCATTTTGTAGTCTAGGCTAGTGATTGTAGGGGAGAGTCATGACAGAAGTGAATCTAGAACCTAACGACTTAATACACTTAAACTTACTGGAAAAGTCGACTTATATGTTTTTGGTATTCACAGTCCTCTTTGAAGTCGTACTTTGTTAAATTTCACTTCATAAAGCTTTACTTGTTCTACATATTAAAGTCTAACATGATAACACAAAAAATCGCATGTTGAATGCTAAAACAATGGAATCAGTGAATCATAATCCAGATTTGTTCTGTTTTCCTGTAATGCAAAGCCATCTGTGTATGTATTTCACTGTCATGATATACAAATACAGAAGGCAGTGTGCATTGTAATCAAATAATATAATATTCATCCATTGTGCAATGTTTAAGTCACTGCCCTCTAGACTGCATTACTCGTGTATACACTGCCTGTCCTATACGGCTAATTTTGCGAACGCGGCGACATTACAGATGGCAGCACCTTTCACACCCAACTGCAATACCCTTTACATTACTGTATGCTGTGTTGCCCTCTGAAGTATAAACTCGGAAACTGAAATATGCTGGAATTTCATGCTATTTGGGTGTGAACTGTGTCACCTCTACCGGAGAAATTAAGCAATTTAACAATACTCTGAACTCCATGTTAAAATTAATCATAGAAAGTCAGTGTAATTCTCGAGATAGCGGTGGTTTAAGTAAACTGTTCAACAGTTTCTTGGGAAAATTCTGCAAATATATTAGCTTTGATATCGTTCAGGATTCATACCAGTACGCTTAAGTATTTATTTCGATATAAATTAGGTTCTACAGAAGTTCAAAACTGCTTAGGAAGCTTTGGGCCAATATGAAATGCCAGCAGAGAGAAATGCTGATTGATATTTCCAAAACTGTATTTTTGTTGGAACGAAACCGCTTTTTAAATTCATTGTCACTGTAGAATTCAAACAGATTTATCTTCTTTTGCAAATAGTGCTTTGGGTTATGATTTTCTAAGCCCTGATCCTCAAAATCACTATTCATGGTTCTGGATTAACCTCAATTTTGTTTAAATTTATTTATTTATTATTTCAGAATATACAAGATTTTCTTTCAAGGTATTTAAAAAAAAAAAATTTAAAAAAATTAAAAATTACCCCAGATGTGCAAAGCTCATGTTTAGGGGCTAGAAATGAAATTATATTATAAAGAAACAATAAAAAATGTCAATTGATAAAAAAACATTAAAACATTACAAGACGGTGATCCAACCAGAGGTGACTTATGGAAGCAATTTTTTTCAAATCACCCAGAAAAATAGATTAGACAAAATCCTGAAAGTAGAAAGAAGAATAGCTAGAACATGCATAAATAAAAAATACCAAAAAGATGGACAATGGCGAATAATACCAAATGAAGTGGTGTACAGAGAACTGGAGCCTATCACAGATACTATACGGAAGAAAAGGATCTCTTTTTTTGGTCACATTATGAGGACACCAGAAACTCGACTGACAAGAAAAATTATGGAGAAACTCTGGAATATGAAGCAACAAGTAGGATGGATTACATAAATTAGAGAGGATATGACAGAATTAGAAATAACTTTGGATGATTTGAAAAACAAAACAGGAAATTTAATGAAACTTAAAAATATTAAAGTAAGATTTAAGCCAAAAATAGAAAGACAGCAGACAATAAAGAGGGTATTTACAGATGAGGAACGACAGAGAAGATCGGAACACATAAAATTACTGGGCAAATTGGAAAGGAAGAGGACCGAGAAATGATTGACTGAAGTGGTACAATGAGGCTGTAAAAGCAGAAGAAGAAGAAGAAGAAGAAGAAGAAGAAGAAGAAGAAGAAGAAGAAGAAGAAGAAGAAGAAGAAGAAGAAGCGATATTTATAAAATGCACAGCATATAAATTAAGATGCTTAAAAAAACAGTTAATCGTATTAGAGCAAAAATTAAAAATACAAAATATAATGTCACCAAAAAATGAAGTAATCATAGAAAACTATGTTTATATTCAAAAATAGAAAAATAGACAGAAGAAAATTAGATTGAAACAAATGAAAGACATAACGATTATAAGTTTTTATTATTAATATTAAACACTTTTTAAATTTTCAGTATCAGGCAGGCAGATAAATGTGGCAAGTGCAACTAAAAGTGCATATTCCATTACAAAGAAGAAAAAACAATTTACAACATAATTAGTTACTTTGTTTTGATTTGACTGTCTTTTCTCATCATATTTATAGGTTCATTATTCCACACCTACAACAATTCTCAAATACAGTCTTCACTACCCGATATTGCAATATTGCTTCTTATATTCAGTGGTGTCATTCTAATTTTTATCAACTGGTTCTCTGCAATAACTACCGGTACATAATGTACCGTATTATATTTCACTACTGCAGGCAATAATAATATGATTTTGCAGAGTTTGCCATATGTGTACAATAATTTTGTAATTTCCCAATTTTCTTTTGATAGCAAAAATGACCATAAACCTCAACAGAATTGAAAATAAACCCCTTATTTTTGACAAGACTCTGAAAATATCTAAAACATAATCAAGACCTAACAAAAGTGGAAGCTATGGAATTTTAAATTTAAACTAGGATTATATACCCTATTATTTAAAATTTAAATTAAATTGCCTCCTAATAAGAAAACTACTTTGAAACAAATGCTATTTATTGGCTAGATAAAGGAGATGGGAAATGTTTGCAACATAAGTTATTCATTAAACAAACTATCTTTCTGGTTCTGTGAAACTCATGGCTGCATTATTTTTCTTGTCATTTTTAAAAGACCTACTGAAGGAAGATTTTTCATCAATTAACCCATCGAAGACTTGTTTAAACTGGCTGAGTCCATGCACTGGAAACCCATTTAAATGTCCCAGCACTGGTAGTTTTGGCCATGCGTTTTAACTTTAATAATATCACAACGCATTCAACAATCTATCTCTGATATATTTCAAGTAGTTTGGTCACCCCTGTTTGTATTTCTGTATTTTGAAATTTTATGAATGGCAGAGGAATGTGGCCTCTTTGTTACAGCACAGCTCGTTATCTTTTGTTAGTTTCAGGTTCTGAAAATCTGCTTTTCCTGGTGTTGTCAATTAATAGATTGAAACATAAACACAAAGAATAGTTCATAAAGCTGCAAACATACAATAATAAAAATGGGAATACGAAGATAACAAATGAAATTGGACTACCACACACTTTTATGATATCATTGTTTATCATTATAAATCATTGCATAGAACATAATTTAGTACTTGCTCTATTTTATCATTAGGAATGCGTTTATTCCCATTTGAAGGCATATTGCACGTGAACAGAGCTGCCCGCTAAAGAAAGATACAATAACATCTAACACAGCTCTTTGTGGAGCTGTTTTGGTTTTCCTACCTGCTCATGATGCAGACTCGTTAAAAGTCTCCAATGGATTAATCCATATTTCTGGTTGCCTGTGAAGTTGTACAAGAAATTATCACCATCATCAGGGATTAGGCCTTGAGACCTGTTCCACCCTCTCAATAAACTGGTCCTTCCATCTCTTCATCTGGTACCCTATGATCCCCAGGTGGGGCGAAGGGGCCTCCAATGGAGGTTTCATTACCTATACTTATGCTTATTTTCCGAGAGAGGGTAGAGGGACAGGTGGTAAGCCCATCGCCTCGCAACCCCCCTCTGGAAACTAAGTATTTCTTGCACGTGAAAGGGCCGAGAAATTTTGTCTAGAGGCTCTAATTTAGGCTTGGAGTTCTTTTACGTGCCGTAAATCTACGACACGGACACCCCAGCTTAAAGTCCCTCCCAGAGGACTCCGTGCCCAGGATTTTTACGTCCTGAAAAACCCATCGACCGCGGCCGGGTTTGATCCCGTGCCCTGCGGATCTAGAGTCGAGCACGCTACCTCTAGACTACCGCGGCCGACTTCCATCTCTTCATGGGTCTTTCTTTCTCTCTCTCTTCCCTTGTGGTCTGTATTCTAGAATCATCTTAGGTATGTGAGACTCTGGCATCCGACATACATGTGCATAATATTTCTCTTGATATTCTTTAATTTTGTTATTTAAATTAAATATGTTCAGTTCTTTCCTTATTGCATCGCTGTACATTTTATCTGTCCTTCTATATCCAGCGACTGCTCTCAAAAATATCATTTCTGATGCTTCTACTTTTTGTTTTTGTTTTCCTGTGATAGACCAGCATTCTGACCCATATATAAGAAATGGCACTGCTAAAACTTTATAAAACTTCAAAACAGTATCTTTCTGTGTTTTGTTTGTGAGGGTTCTTCTAATTGTCCCACATATTTGATTAAAGTATTGTAGTTTTCTTTGTTGATCTAATTCTCTTGTGTTACCAACTTCACAGTCTAAATATTTAAATCCCTTACTTCTTCTATTATGTTATAATTAACTAAAATTTTACATTCTAGATGTTTTACCTTGGAAGGCTATAATTTTCATTTTTGTTGGGGTTAGGCTATTATTAAATTATACGTCAATGCTGTGATTTGTAACTCGTATTTCAATCTTTGGAGACTGTCTTCTGATGCAGCAAATAGAAGTGTCATTAAATTTGTTTTATGAAATGTATTTATAGAATCTAGTCACTCATTAGTGACTTGGTCAATATTTTAATTAAATAGCATGGGCGATAATAGGCACCCCCGCCGAACCCCTAAGTTTATCATATTTCTTTTGCTTCTTTTTCCACCACTACATATTTGTATTTTTGTTTCTGAATAAAGACTCTCTATAACCCTTATTAGATTATGTGGAATACCTTTCCTCTTTAATATATCCCATAATATACCATATTGCCTTGTACATTGTCGAAGGTTTTCACATAATCTAAAAAAGCAATGTATACTCTTTTCTGTTAGGTAGGTGATTGCAAATACACAATCTGTGCATGATCCTCCTTTTCTAAAACCATGTTGTTGTTCTAATAAAATAGCTTCATATATTGCATTTAATTCTTTAGTTAGAAATTTTGTGTAAATTTTATAAGAATAATTCAATAAGCTTATTCTCTTGTAATTTGAACAGTTCTTAATGTCTCTTTTTTATATGATGGTATTATTATGGTATCTTTCCATTTATCTGGCACAAATTCATTTTTGCAACACAAATTTATCAATTCTAAGAACTTTTCTAGGAATGTTTCACTCACATATTTTAATACAGTCGAATTTGGTTAATTCGACGTTGGATAATTCGAAATAGTGTATAATTCAAATAAATACTCATTCCCCATGTATTCCTATATAAATGTATGTTAAAAAACTGCAATTAAATCAATTTTTTTAAAGCTTAATTAGGATAAATCGAAGTCATAATTTGTCTCATGTTAATGTTGTAAGGATTCCAAGAGTTCATTGTTTCTAGGAATTCCACAATAATTCTCTTTTCACTGAAGAACCCTAGTTGCTAACTGCCAGGAGGTACCGTACTGAAGTGTATTTTTAACCACCGTTATCTTCCTCCTGCTGAATAGATGTTCAATAGAATGCGAAGTTCATCCCTCTGCTCCAGTCTTGGAGGGATTCAACACTTCTGTGAAAATTTTAGTGTCCATTCTATCCTCCAAGTGTGACTGTGTTTGAAATTGTCAAAGCATCGAGCATACAACCAGTTCCTTTGTTAAATTTAGGGTTACAGTTTTAGTGTGGAAAATTTTTTTTTCATTTAACATCCTAACAACAGAATGGCAGTCATTAAGGTAAGATTCACTAAACAATAATTATTATTTATTGCAATAAGTATATTTTTAACATTTTTATGCCATTTTCGATTAAAAAGTCACAGTTTTTGTTAATTCGAAATTCAGATAATTCAATTTTTTCTAATTCCCTTGGGATTCGAATTACTAAGAGTCCACTGTAGTTCATTATTTATTTCATCTGATCCTGGGGACTTTATATTTCTAACTAGCATGTGCCCGTGGCTTCGCCCACGATAATTATTTCAAGAATTAAAAATAAACAATTAAGAGCATAATAGTTAAAACATTATATTTATTAACACCTAAACCACGTGGAATACTTACCACGATTAGATAGCATCGCCTGGCAAAAGCGATCTCAGATTCGAGTTCCTTGACCCAGAAAATCCCTGTATAGTGAGTTTCGTCCAAATCGAACAATGTTTAATCGTATTTAGGCCTATGTTGATTATCCCTCTTCCGTGTAGGTTGAAGATTTCGTATGTCTACGGGCCTTGACATTCTAAACAAATGAACCAGCGTGGGCTTAGAACATTCAAGCGATCGCGATGCTTTTATTTCCATGGTATGACAAAAATAGCCAAAGCCAAATGCAATTGATTTGACATTGAAATGTATTACTGAAATCTGATGCTTCGACAGCGCTAAAATCACGATTTCTGCCAGTTTTTCACTCATAACTCGCGAACGAAAGCTAAAATTAAAAATCCGGCTTCAAGGTGCATTCGCCCACTTTTCAGTCCATCTATGTTTAAAATTTCAGATCTCTGCGTTCAGTAGATTTCGCTGGGCATCGCGGACAGATAGACAAACACGTCCTTTTATTATTATAAGATAACATGTGCCCGCGGCTTCCCCCGCGATAATTATTTCAAAACTTAAGTGCATAATAGTTACATCATTATATTTATTAACACCTAAATCACGTGGAGTGTATTCCACGATTAGGTAGCGTCCCCTGGTAGAAAAAGCGACCTCAGGTTCCAGTTCCTTGGCTCAGAAAACCCCTGTATAGTGAGTTTCGTTCAAATCGAACAATGTTTGATCATAATTAAGCCTATGTTGATATCCTTCTTACGTGTAGGTTGAAAATTTCATATATCTGCGGGCCTTGACACTCTAAACAAATGAATCGTCCACGATGGACTTACAAAATCAAGCGATCGCGATGCTTTTATTTCCAAGGTAGGCTATGAGGTATGATGACAAAAATAGCCAAAGCCAACTGTAATTGATTTAACATTGAAATATATTACTGAAACTGATGCTTCGAAATCGCAAAAAAATACACGTTTTCTGCCCGTTTTTCACTCATAACTCACGAACGAAAGCTAAAATTAAAATTCCGGCTTCGAGGTGCATTTTCCGACCCTTCAGTCCACCTATGTTTAAAATTTCAGATCTCTTTGTTAAGTAGATTTCGCTGGGCATCGCGGACAGACGGAGGACAGACACTTCCTTTTATTAATATAGATATTGTTTTTAGGGCTTCTTTCGATTGATCTAATGTAATTGAGTCTATAATTATGTGGGTCAAGAAATTATAAAATAATAATTCTTGATTGTTTTGAGCCAGTAAGAGCATCAATCAAATATACTTTAATGTTCTTTCTATCAGAACTATGCAACGACTGAATGACACCACTGCTTATATTAATGTTTAACTTCCAACAAACAATAACAATTACAATGAACAGTTCCTCCACAAAGTACAGTTGTCATTTAAATAATAAAAATATAGGAAACTATAAAAAAATGTCTTTATGAAAAATAAAGTTACTTGGATCATAGAAAAGTCACTCTCATTTATCATCCAAGGAAACAACACAATTGTCTTAGTGCATTTCGAATGAGAATTATTATTTTATTTATGAAAAACATGTTATTCTGAACAAAATTTAGACACACAATTAGTTTAAAAACTGAATATATAAATACTGATATTCTATGATAGATGGATCTAGACTTAAATGAAAATGCACCAAAGTTCTCAAGGCATTGAAGATAAGACATAATAAATAATTCTTCATAACCAATGGGGCACAGAAATATGTGTAACAGCCAGTACCAGACTAGAACGCTTCGCCCGAGATACCATTGCCACTGAAGATGTCCGGCGTAGTTGTGGACGAAATGTTTGGCATACCAATGTCAAGTGGACCACAGCCTACAAGCCCTGATAATGTCCTTAATATTGACTCCGGCCGTGAAAGCCTAGAATGTTTTATAGGTAAGGTTAGCTTAGATTAATTTAGTTTAGTGACAGGTAGCTCTAACGGTAACATCATAACTACTGTCAACATTGCCAGGTTGCCTACACTGTTTCATGATGAGATTCTGTGCAATGATCTCCATCTCATAATCACCTGCCAAATCTATGAGTAACGAGAAGAAATTATGCTATTTTTAGATATTTAAGTGCCTACTCCTTCATGGCTTTTCTTTGTTTTGCATATTTTTAAGAACAAATTGGGTTTATATAAGAATTCTACATTAAAACTTCCACACAAAACAATATAAAATTCACAATGGATGTCACTTATAACTTATTAAAATTCCAACGTTTTGGCCCAACTACTAGGCCTTCTTCAGGTACAGCTAAAATGGAAGGAATGGAAGTTCCAACTGATGACAACAAACTCGGCAGCATATCCTTGGCTACGACATGCATACACAAAGCCGAATCGTTGGTTTCCCGGAAGATTGGATTAACCCTTCGCGAGCGGCGACGTTTTATGGCTGGGGGCGGAAGGCATTTTTAAAGAAAAAATAAGTTAATGAAAAACCAATTGAAAGTAATTTAAATCATGCATTCATGCATAAAATCAACATATACCTTGGAGTTTTGCCGAATTCTGCCCCTAATCTGCTCTAGGAACGATTTTTAGTATTTAGCGAGAAAATGTTTATGCGGAAACGGCACAAGTCTCACTGAGCGCATTATAAGTTTACGAAGGCCTACAGTGGGCTATGATTCTCAATTGGATCAGTATTTTGTTCAAAATCAGAAGGCAGAACTGGCCCTTGCTGGATATTATATATTGTAGTAATAGATGATGTGCCTGCATCAAAATTACTCACTTCTATTGAGCTGGGTGCACGATTGCCTCCAGTGTCACTTACGTCGCTCTCAATCTCATTAACGCTGCCGGTAGCGATCTCGGAAAAACATCCCTTACTATCACTAAATGATAATTCTGACACTTCACTTTCACTTTGAATACTTGATTCTTCAGTTTCAGAACCTGTAGGGAAAAACACGGAACAAAAAGTGCACGCTGTTCACTAGTTACTCACGGTCACTGAAATCCTCTACTAAAATCGTCCTGGGCACGTGTATTGGGGAATTCCCAAGTCACAGTGGATAAGAGAACATTCTCCTGCCATCTGTTGAAGATTTTACGTACTTAGTGCGTGAGAAAAGCCGGTCACATTATGGGTCGGTCAGAGAACCCATATATGGGTTACCGTGCTGGAGGCATCGGACAGGTGGGCCATATATGGGATTCCGCCCGGGAAGGGTTAAAAGATTTTGGAGAACAAAAGGTTTTCAAGTTGATGTCCTGGACGATCCAGAAGGTAGTGAAACCGACGATTCGGCTTTGTGTACGCGAGTCGCAGCCTAGGATACTCCGCATGTTTGTTGTCATCAGTTGGAACTTCCATTTCTTCCATTTTAGCTGTTCCTGAAGAAGGCCTAGTGGTTGGGCCGAAATGTTGGAATTTTAATATGTTATAAGTGACATCCATTGTGAATTTTATATTGTTTTGTGCTGAAGTTTTATCATACATACAATGCATAAAGGACTACCTGCAATTTTGAATTCTACATTACAACCTCAGATATGGCAGCTTTTCGGGTTTCTAAAAAAATAAAATACATTGTACAGCGTGTTGAAAAATAACCGAAAAGAGACTCAAATTGGCTGGAAATTCTGTCAGTTAACTCTGATGTTATCAGATATCCATAGTAATGCAGAGAGGTTGTTAAGCCTAGATCCATCTACGTAAAGTATAATACAAGCTTGAGGCCCTAAGTTGTTTCAGTGTTCAGTTCACATAGAGCAGTGACTTTAAGTTGAACTTTGCTCATGTTCCACATCACGTTTTATGTCTTGTAATGAACACTGCATTGGCCTCGGGTAATAAACCTTGAAATCAAAGTTATCACAGTGACTAGGAGGGAAATAAATTAACAATCTATAAAAATAGGCTCTAGACCCTTATTTACAGTTACCCTTGGTTCGGTCCACACTCAGTTATTATGTTTACATGTGCATTCAGATTGTACTCAGCTCACTCTGCAAATCATATTCACATCAATCTTAATTCTCTCAATTACAACCTTCAAATATAATGCATAAATGTTGTAGAGGTATAAAGCAGTGTTCAAAGTGAGTAGCATACCATCCCGGAGTTTTTTTTTGTTGGCACAGTTATCATTCTCATAATACAAGGGTGAATCAGAAAGTAACATACAATAATTTTTTTTTTAAGTTTAATAGGTACAATTACAAACAAATACACACATGAAGGGACAACGTTTGTCTATTTTTCTATACAGTCGTCAAGTTTCTCAACACATTTCTCCCATCGTGATACCAGTTTCAAAATACCCTGTTCATAGAAGTCTGTTTGATTGGAGTATAGCCATCTGCGGACTGCTGTCTTTTGATGCAAAGAGTTTACTGGCCAGGAATTTCTTCATGGGACCAAACAAATGAAAGCATAACACGATAGCTGATCCAAGCTTGTTATCATTCGCTGGCCCTTGTGGTCATCTGTAAGGGTCTTAGGCACCCACCGAGCATTAACTTTAAGAAACTTCAATGTGTCATGCACAATATTGTACACTGCACTGTATGAAATGTTGAACTGCTGAGAAATGGTTCATCAGATGCAGAAGTGAAAATAGTAGTCCACAGATGGCTATACTCCAACCAAATGGAGTTCTACGAACAGGGTATTTTGAAACTGGTATCACGATGGGAGAAATGTGTTGAGAAACTTGGCGACTATATAGAAAAATAGACAAATGATGTCCCTTCATGTATGCATTTGTTTGTAATTGTACCTACTAAGGGACTGTGCATTACTTTTCGATCCACCCTCGTATTTTGGCTAATATTTAGTCAAACTGACTATCAAATGCTCAAATTTTAGATTTTTTCTTTCTTTTTATTTGATGTTTTGACAATAGTAGCATTTTCTGAATGGATTATTTTCGAGTGCTGGGCATGCTGGGAGATTGGCCCTACTAACATGGCAACATCACGTCACATTAATTTGTAACCGCAGAATGTGAAAAATCTTTTAATAGAATGAACACTGTTCTATCGCCTTCAAGAAATCCACCTCAGATATTAGCAGGAATCAACCTCCTTTTCTTCACGCTGATAATAACTTACCTCCCATAAATAAATTCAATAAGCCAGAGTGCAGATAAAACAGAAGCATGCAAAGGAAAACCCAAAAAGCTGCATCTCCAGGAATAAAGTCAATATGGGAAATTTATTTTAATACTACGAGTAATTACAGAACTATACAATTTCAGTCTTGTTAAAATGTATAGATGTAAGTATTCATGAACCACAGATTATTGTCTCTGTTGGACATTACATGAGAATATTATAGGAGAAAAATTCCTCCAACACTGTGACTTGAACCCAGGACCTTTGGCTATTCACGCCAATGCTCTACCAACTGAGCAAAGCCAGAGTTCAACTCACAGTGCCAGATGGAACCTTCCGGATCTTCGGCTTAACGCGCCGATGCTCTACCATTGAGCTACCATGACAACATGCCAGTACGACATCAAATTCCTCAACTGATTCAGAAGACAAGGCAGACCACGGGAGGTTTCTCCGTTGAGAACACACATCCAATGGCGTTGACGCGTCAACGCCATTGGATGTGTGTTCTCAACGGAGAAACCTCCCGTGGTCTGCCTTGTCTTCTGAATCAGTTGAGGAATTTGATGTCGTACTGGCATGTTGTCATGGTAGCTCAATGGTAGAGCATCGGCGCGTTAAGCCGAAGATCCGTGTTCAAATCCTCACAGTGCCAGATGGAACCTTCCTCCTATGACTAAATGCCTGGGTTCAAGTCACAGTGTCGGAGGAATTTTTCTTCTACAATATTCTCTTGTTAAAATATTTCGGCCTGTATAAAAATGGTAAGAAACATATCACCTCTGCCTTTTTCTCACTTTGAACACTGGTATAAAGCATAAAATTTGGCTTACGTTGGAAATGCCAGAGGTTATTATATTATCTGCACTACAATAGTTTTCAAAATGAACTGAGTACAATGCAATCTCATTTTCTAGTCGTATTGCCTTTGACACTGCAGCAAACTCAGAATGGTTCCCGTTTACATGAGTGTACTCGATTCAAACAGCGCACACAGATTGCTCTGAATACGACGTGTAAATATAATAATTATGAACCAAGGTTACTTTATACTGTTTCATTACATTTTACTACAACTAAGGAACTTAAAACTTTCTACTTGGCACTTTTGCAGTTTTGCTTCCTTAAGAATGAGTAAAAAGTACCTGTAGTTATTCTTAACCTAAGTATTGAATCCCAGAATCCAGTTGATAATGGGTGACTAGAAGATAATAATTCATGTTGAATTATATTCTAAAATTACATTTGGTAAGTATGACAAGAATGTCTTTTAACTAAGCTTAAGTTTTGATTGACTCACTTAGAAATATCAGAAAATATCTTACTGGAGAGAGCATATGGTTGAAGTACCTTTCCTCTTGTCCATGGCAGCTGCTCGACGCTTAATACCTTCCAGGTATACTTCCCTATTGAAAAGCCCTGCAGCCAGAGGAATCCTATAAAATGGAATAATAAAGTCGTTCAGGGAGGTTCAAGAATTATGTCTCTAAAAGGAAGGAGGGAAGAATAAAAAGTTAAAATGATAAATAAAAGAATAATTACCAGTGGATGCAGTTTATTAAAATCATGACGTTTCGACCCTCTTCTTCGGGTCTTCATCGGGTGACTGGACAAGACTTGGAGAAGATGTCGCCTTGCAACCCCTCCACTGGGGTGCGTTGTTACCCGAAGAAGAGGGTCGAAACGTCATGATTTTAATAAACTGCATCCACTGGTAATTATTCTTTTATTTATCATTTTAACTTTTTATTCTGTGACGTACAGTGGAAAACCGGACCATCATGCATAGTGGAAGGAGGGAAGGTTAACTGAAAAACAATGAACCATGAATCAACACCATTCAAAGCAAACATCGGTTATGACTAGACCTGGGATTTTAAGGCAAATGCCTATTTTGTTCCTTATGAAATAACATGAAAATTTTTAAATATGTGGACGTTTCATGATAAATCACTTACATCTATAGAGTTTTATAGTGCCCTAAAATGCCTATTTGGACGTTTAGAGCATACTTTACTGTTTTAATGCCTATAATGCCTATTTTGTAAATTAAAATAAAATTCAACTTCTGTAATTTTTACAATCTTATAATGGACATCCCTCAATGAAAAGCAGAACAGCAGAGGTGGGTTCTTCACAGAAATTTGATTAATCCAAACAATTGTCGCTAATGCTGACTGAAAGGGGAGGGGGAGGATTAAGGGGGAAGGACTACTGTGTCAAGTCACCAGTGAAAGAACATCTGTTTAAGTGTATATAGTTTGTGATGCCTAATTTTGCAGTTAATTTTGTTAAGAATAGGTATACCACGTTTCTTGCAGTAAAAAAAGGATCATGTTATAGTTCAAGTGTATATTGTAATATTTTATAGTCTATTTTCTATCTATTTACACATTTTTAAAGCATATTTTAAGTGCCTATTTTCTCTTTTAAAAGCCTATCTACTTGTTTTAAAAGCCTATTTTAGGTGCCTAAAACTAATTTTTTTAGAGCCTAAAATCCCAGGTCTAGCTATGACATAGGTTATTGCAGTTCCCACAAAGAATGAGAATAGTAAAATGGGTGAAAGGGACCAATTCAGAACTTTGTACTATTCAAGATGGATATATATAAGCATTCATGAACCACAGATTATTGTCTCT
Organism: Ectobius pallidus; assembly: GCA_964059195.1. Classification (NCBI taxonomy): domain Eukaryota; kingdom Metazoa; phylum Arthropoda; class Insecta; order Blattodea; family Ectobiidae; genus Ectobius; species Ectobius pallidus. The sequence continues at coordinate 6,961,726 of CAXKWD010000012.1, forward strand.
GTTGGACACTACATGAGAATATTATAGGAGAAAAATTCCTCCGACACTGGGACTCGAACCCAGGACCTTTGGCTATTTGCGCCAATGCTCTACAAACTGAGCTAAGCTGGAGTTTAACTCACAGCACCAGATGGAACCTCCCTTGGCATGGATAGCCAAAGGTCCTTGGTTCGAGTCCCAGTGTCGGAGGAATTTTTCTCCTATGATATTCTCTTTTGTACTATTGTTACTCTCAAAATTACCACATTTTACAGACTAGAAGACGCTCCGGGCCATAAAACGCACCTTGATTTTACGATGGAAATTTAAAACAACAAAAGAATGTGATTTTAAACAAAATTTTTTAAAGAGAATAATATACTTCATTGCATAAACAAATTATAACCTTGTACAATGGAATCAGTATAAATCACTTCTAACTTAAAAGCTGCATTGTACGAAAATCTCTTCTGAACAGGTGGCATTGCGTAAATTTTAACAACTGAACTGATTTCTCATGAATTTTACACCACCTACCCTTAATTCAGCATACGATAAGTGTAACGGGACAAGGTTGTTTAGACGTAATTGGCTTCATTTAAACCATTTGGCAGAGACAACTCCTTTCGTATAAAAGAACTCAACATCCCTTTCTTTTCACATTGTATACCTGGCTCTCAGTTACCCTCATTTCACGATTGTGACAAGTGCACTCATGTACAGTCTGTGTCAAAATTTGCAACTATCTCATCACTTACAACACCCTGTGTAGCTTATAGCTATGGTATTCTGGCAATATTTACCATAATTTTAATTTTTTTAGTGTACTTTGGACCATTAGATGCACCCAACTTTCAAGGCTCTATTTTCAAGGTAAAAAAGTCTGTCTTATGGTCTGTAAAATATGATATATATTTTTTCTGAAACCATATAAAAAAATGGATTTGATCTGAACAAACTTCATTTCTGTATTAGAAGTAACCTTACTTTTTAAAAATAGCATGTGGTCACCTTCTCCCCATGTGGGGTGTTTATTCTTTAAGTTTCTTCAGAGAATGGGAAAAAGGTGATCTCAGGTTAGAAAGGATTGCTAACTTAACACTCTGATGAGAAAAATCAGGGTAAAGGTACCTATATAGAAAATAATATCTGTTTAAATCTAAATTTGTTCAGTACTTAAGTTTTATCAGAACAACACTTCCCATAATTCAATTAAAAAATAAATAAAAAATAAATAAATAAAAAAAAAACACTTCAAAAAGAGCACGCTTTCATTTCCAGAAGTTGAATGAAGTTCAATAATATTGTAGCGAACGAGGTGGCCAAGATGGTAACAACTTGGACTCGCATTTCGGACAAAAGGAAGGCCCCAAGCTCACCTATCACCTTTAAATAGCCTATGACCTATAGAGTGAGAACGATCCAGCATTATTAGTACTGACAGGATGCCATAGATGAATGTAAATATGTCTTGGCATTCGCTTCCCTCGAGCAGTGGCCCAAGACAAGTTACCTAGCTGGAGTTTTTCTGGAATATTTCCTCACCTGTAAGTCGAATATCGGGTAACTTTAGGTCTTGTAGTCCTTGGATATCATCTGGCCTCATTATCATCTTCATCCCAACCACACCTTGGTGCATGTGCGACTGGTGTGTCCTGTATCATGTTTCTGTGTTGTCTCAGAGGTGGCCCTGGTATTGGGCTGATCACTCTCTAGAGAGGCTTTTCGTCTCCTCTTCTAGTCAATAAAGTAAGTCTGAGATCAAAAGATAATCTCTCTCCTGTAAGACTGGGCCACATACATATCCCTACAACGGGATAGTTTAAACCAAGAGAAAGGAGGTTGAAAGAAGCTACAATGATTAGTGAATGTGCTGTGCAAGAAGAAAATGCAGTGTGTCCAACTGAAAAGCTTTAAAATAAAGGACAGACATACCGAGTGAAACGGGGGGTGTGGGAGGAGGGCAAAGCTAAATACAACGCATTATACTAATATACCGTTAATAACAATATGGTACAGTTTGTCTGTTTTTATCACTGCTTTCATCTGCAGCAACTGAAAACGGACCTTGAATAAGAGTGGAACAATCTGAAAACCTGCAGAGTTCTTGGGAGGAAAAGTTCAGCTTAAATTTTTAACGTATTATCTATTAAATAAAGGAAATAGTATATTCTTTTTTCAAAATGGCCTCCTCTTCACCCTTCATAGCCATTCCGTTCCTCCCACAGTTTTAATTCTTTACTTTTTCTTTTTATAAGTTTATTTTCTACATTTATGATTGATTGTACACATTATACCTAGGTACAATAACATAAGAATACAAAATTCTGCTGAAACTCGCTGAAAAAAAAAATTAAGATGCACAATAATGAGTTTTGAGCTTCGCACGCTTTATACTCATATTAAATAATTTATAAGCAGATTTTTAAAATAAATGAATTAATACATATTCAAGGACATTGGTAATTCTAAAGGACACCCCTCCGTTGTCAGTTTCACAAAATGAAATATTTGTAACACCACCAAGTAATCTCTGTACGGCATGAGTGCTAGTGTCATCCACCTACACCCGATTTCGTACTGTAAATGAATAAAATTCAATTGTTGGCGGAAAGTACCTAAATCCTAAACATGTGCGAAACATCATAGCATGGTTGCCAGATTACTTATTTGGTTTTATACGTCATTGTTTCTTAAAAAAATAAATTGTACAATTTTCCTTTTTTTAATCAATTGGGGGGGGGGGGTTCAAACCCCAACCCCCCCCCCCTCGTTACGCCTCTGTGCTGGTGTCAAATATTTCTACGAAAATAGAGCCAGAAGTTTGCCTTATGATGCAGTTTGCCATAATCTCACACAAAACTGAGGTTCTACCATGGAACCAAAAAAAAATAAAAAATAAAAATAATAATAATAATAATAATGTGCAAAATTGAAGAAGAAAGAAAGAAAAAAAACACAAAGATGAAAAAAAGACTTTAAGACAGTAGAATTCAAAGATGTGAATAAAACTTTCCTGCATGAAGATTTTCAGGACACAATGAGAAAAGTTTTACTTTGTTGTACAAAGATCAATTGTTAACCAATTTTTTTTAAATCCCTCCAAGGGTTAAATAAAGATCACAATTTAAATAAAAAGATGCTTATATATGAGGGCCGTCCACAAAGTAAGTTTCCCTGGGTCTGTTTACAGAAACAAAACAAATTTTAAGGAAATAGTTATTGTAACAGACACAGCCAATGCTTAATTATTCAAAGTAGTCGAACGTTTGAAACACTTTTAGCTCACTTACGTACCTTTACTAGGACATGTTTCAAGAGGTAAGTACCCTCCCATCGTCGGCTAGCGGTCGACTGGCATTCTGGCGACTGTGTTGTGTGAAGTTCTGTGTGCTGCCATCTGTTTTCTTAGTGGTGAGTCTCATTACGTCATCTGCGGGCGGGATCCCGACTGTGTTGTGTGAAGTTCTGTGTGCTGCCATCTGTTTTCTTAGTGGTGAGTCTCATTACGTCATCTGCGGGCGGGATCCCGCCCGCAGATGACGTAATGAGACTCACCACTAAGAAAACAGATGGCAGCACACAGAACTTCACACAACACAGTCGCCAGAATGCCAGTCGACCGCTAGCCGACGATGGGAGGGTACTTACCTCTTGAAACATGTCCTAGTAAAGGTACGTAAGTGAGCTAAAAGTGTTTCAAACGTTCGACTACTTTGAATAATTAGTATAGTTTCACTGTCAAAAAAACTTCATTCCTAAACCTTGTACAGCCAATGCTTATCTATTTTTCAGCATATTCACCACCAGAATTGAGACATTTTTCATACCATGGGACCAACTTTTGAATACCTGTGTCATAGAAGTCTACCACCTGGGACTTGAACCACTGTGTGACAACTGCCTTAGCCTCTCTGTCATTTTGTGAAGTGTAGGGAAAGAAGGAAATCACGGGAGCGAGGTCTGGACTGTAGGGTGGATGTTTAAACACCTCCCAGCCGAACTTTTCCAGGAGACTTGCTAGGAGGTGTTTAAACATCCTAGCAAGTCTAATGGAGAAGTTCGGCTGGGAGGTGTTCATACATCCACCCTACAGCCTGGACCTCACAACTATACCAATGCCAGCCTAAGAAGGGAACCTGATGTAAACAAACAAAAGCGCGCGAAGTACTGGACTGAAATTGTATTACTACGCCATGGGCGGAGCGAGCGCACTATTTGTATCTGACAACACGTGCTTGTGTTCTGAACGAACCGAGCGGCTTAATACTTACAAACGTTTAATTATAAATTTGGAAAAATAATTTGGTGCATTGCAAAATAGAACAACATAACTTTATTTAGTACTTTTCCTGTTGAGTATAATTTTATAATTAAAATAGGCCTACTAAAGTAATATAAACAGTATGGAAATATAGAACGCCAATGAAAATTAAAAGTTAGGCCTACCATATTATTGAGAACATGAAAGTGGTTCAATCCCGTCTATTTCCACCTCCTCTCCACCTTGTCTTTGGTGCTGCTACTGTCGGCAGGATTAATTAATCAAAGCGGTCAACAATGGCATATCACATACTGTCTGATTTCCAAAATTTCTCCTCCTTTATTACATGTTCAATACACTGTCGCCATTTCAATATTTTTCCTTTAGGATGTTTCGCAAATACATTCTCTGATTATTCATGAATTGATTTTTTTAAAACAAGCGAGCGATAGCTATATGCAGCAAGAGAAGACTGATCAACTGAATTATAACGTAATGGCGCATGCGCACATCTCAATTCATTATGTTTTTATTATTTACTATATTTTTCTAAATACAGTGTGAACTAAAATTTGATAATCGAAAATGCTTTACTTTTTAAAAAATAAATGCACTTATTAATATAAAACACAATTGATTTTTGTAATTAGACATGGAACTATATGCTGAAATCCGCGGCCGCTGCACAGCTCCGCCAGCTGGCAGTACACGTGCTATTTGTTTTGATGAGGTTCCCTTCTAAGGCTGGCATTGGTATAGTGATTTCCATCTTTTCCTATACCTCAAGAAATGACAGAGGAGGAGATGTTTGTCACACAGTGGTTCAAATCCCTGGCAGCAGACTTCTACGACACAGGTATTCAAAAGTTGGTTCCATGGTATGACAAATGTTTCAATTCCGGTGGCGAATATGTTGAATAATACCTGAATACTCGCTGTATCTGTTGGAATATATATGTTCACAACATTGTGTTTTGTTTCTGTAAACGGCCCCAGAGAAACTTACTTTATGGACATGCCTCGTATGTGAACTTTTGCTAAGATTTTCAGCTGCACGAAACAAATCATAATCCAACAATTTCATGAAATGTACACAGGTAAGATTCCATTCTGCACAGTAAAAAATAAATCTTACGGTGGCCATATGTGGCAGTGGCACTTCTGTTTAAGTGGTATTACCAAACATTCATCAATGAATATGTAAAAATATTTTACTTACGTATCTATCCCAGGCCTTATTGTGCTGCGATACAGTCCCCATACAGGTTTATGATCAGATGTGCAAATGGAGGGCACAGATGTATACATCAAGCATTCGAGAGGCCCTCCTGCACCACTAGCAGTGGAATCTCGGCGATGCGAACTACCCTTCGACTTAAACAATATCCGGTCTGTGTATGCAGGGGCACGCTGTTTGTGTGACGTGTCAAAATGCTGTGTTCCTGGATCATACTTGTAAGTGGGAGGAAACGTGATTGGCCCTTCATCAAACTCACGAAAAATTGCACCTGAAAACAATAGAAAACATAATATTTATTGTATTATACCAGTTCTGAATTTTCAGAAAAGATAAACATTCTGAGTATGGCATCTATAGGAAACCTACAACTACAGCCACTAGAATAAATAGTACATCCAACCATCCACCGGCACAAAAGCTAGCAGGCCTTAAGTCAATGGTGAATAGAATGCTGTCAATTCCACTTTCCAATGACAACAAGAAAAAATAAATTCAAATATTTAAGCAAATTGCTAGTAAAAATGGCTATAAAGCTGAAACAGCACAGGATATTATAAACAAATCAATTAAGAAAACAATAACAACACAAGAACAAACAGAATAAATCAGAATATAAAATATGCTACATTCACATATATTAACAAGAACATACACAAAATCACTAACATATTCAAAAGATTTGACTTAAATATTGCATTTAGGACTAACACCCTTGTATTCAATAGCCATAAAATCAATACCAAAGGTAAATACAATAAGTCTGGGGTACATAAATTATCTTGTACAGATCATAATTGTAGATGTAGCTACGTTGGCCAGACAGGGAGAGAAAGACTGAGAGAACACATAACAGCATTAGCGTATGGAATACATTCAGCTTACGCTGAGCACAAGGCAGACACACAAGACGGCTTTGAAACCATAGATAAAGAAATGCACATTTTACACGTCAAAAACAAAAGTCGAACTCTACATACACTTGAGAATTTATAAATTTTTCTAGACCAACTTCAGAACAAAGAGGGAAATTTTAACGAACAACTTGCCAATAAAGATAATGTTCTATTACATACGTTGGCTAACATTCTGTAGCATTAAATATTTATGTATATACTCATATAACTCATATAATGAAGCTTTAGTTTAGAGCTGGCCATGTAAGTAACATAGGCCTAGGCCTACTTCATAATTTGTTACAAAATTTGTTATCACTAAGGATGACCACAAGTTGATTCCAACATTTTAAAGATTTTTAGGCCGGTATTCATAGTCGGCGACTTAAGAACCAACTTTATAAAGCTGAACTTATTTGACAAGTCGACTTATAATTTTTTTGTATTCATAGTCTTCTTTAAAGTCGTACTTTGTTAAGTCTGACTTTATAAAGCTCTACTTATTCTATAATAACTGAATCAGTGAATCGTACTTCTGATTTTTTTTTCAGTTTTTGTGTAATGCAAAGCCATCTGGGTACGTATTTCGCTGTCGTGATATACAGATGCAGACGGCGATGTTCATTGTAAACAAAGAAATCAATTCAACCAGTCATATTATGCAGCGTGTAAGTAAACTGATCCATAGTTTCTTGAGAATATTTTGTGTATATGAGGTCTGTTAGAAAAGTATCCGACCTTATTTTCTTTCTCGAAAACCTGACGGATTTAAATCAAGCATGCTTGTATGAGCCGACCTTGAACCTTCATCCGCATGTGTGAATTTTTTCCCGCCTGTCAATAGCGTCTGTTGCTGGCAAGCAGCATTTGAGTGAGGTAGTGTATAGTGCTCTCGTCGTTTTAAGATTGTGACGACTGGAATTTGGTTTTCGGGTCGTACCCGTACACCAGGACTCGTCACCACTCATTAAGGTGTTCATAAAGTCGGGGTCACTGTTTGTGGACTCAAGCATGTCATGTGAGACTTCAACACGAAGCTGCTCTGCCGTCAGCAGCATCGGCATTGAATTTCGCCGCCACTCTCTTCATGGCCAAATCTTCGGTCATAGTTAAATGTGCCGAAAAAGTTATGATGCCCACCTCTTCCGCAATTTCTCAGGTACTCACACGGCAGTCCCGCATCACCACAGCGTTCACTTTGGCAATGACCTGGTCATTTCGCCATGTTGATAGGCGTCAGGTTTTCGAGAGAAAAAAAAAGTTCGGATACTTTTCTAACAGACCTCGTATATTAGCTTGGACATTGTTCAGAATTAATACCGGTACGCTTAGGCCTATGTATTTATTTCAATATCAGTTATTGTATTAGAGAGATTCAAAACATGCATTGGGGCGATAAGAAATGCCAGCAGAGAGAAATGCTGATGAAAGATAGATGATTGATATTTCCAAAATTGTGTCTTCTTGAAATGAAATCTCTTTTTAAATTCAATGTCACTGTAGAATTTAAATGGATTCTTCATGTTTCGCAAATAACACTTTGGGGCACGATTTTCTTCTAATACCTCGCCCAGATCATCAAAATCCATGGTTCTGGCTTAAATTGAAACTTGATAAAGTATGACTTATTTCGACAAATAAGTCGTATTCTAGTGACTATGAATAGCAATAAGCTCGACTTTGTCAGGTCTGACTTTATAAAGTCCGACTTGTTTATGTCAGAAACTCAGCTTAAGACGAGATTAAAATTCGACTTGGATATAAGTACAACTTATTGCGACTATGAATACCGGCCTAAGAACTTTAATAAGGCCCAACTTGAGATGAAGAGGAGGCAAAATGATTTTATTGGGCTCAACAGCGAAATATGGAAAATAAACAATAAAAAAATAAAAATAAAAATAAAAAACTTACGTGCTGGAACATTTTGAAAGGTACATTCGGATTCTACACACCAAAATACATACTAATTTATATATCACATCTCAGATGCAAAAAGGCTGTTGACTAGTGAACTTATGAACTGAAATTATTGCAGATTTTCGTTACCCAGCCATGCCACCCACCCTATATCAAGAAGTATGATATCCTTACTTACCCTCAATTCGGCTGTTTCTTAACTGATCACTATGAAGATTATGGGGTTGAGTGAGGGGAAATATTTGATCTTCCACCCACTGAACAACTTCCTCTCTTGGCTGAGACAATCGAAAGTTCAGATCACCGCACCAGAACACACAGTCGAAGTTCTGAGTGACATCTGTAAAAGGAAAGGCTAATAGAATCAAATAAGATAAGATAAGATAAGATAAGATAAGATAAGATAAGATAAGATAAGATACTTTATTGTCATAAACGCTTACAGTTGGTTGAGCATTGCTCAAGTAAACAGATGACTCGTCAGATTAGAATATATAACACTAGAAAAGAAAAGCAAATGTATAACACTAGAAAAGAAAAAGGAAATGTATAATACAAGAAAAGAAAAGAAAAGGAAATACAATAGTGGACAAACATTATAATAACAAAAAATATAAATATTTGTAGACTACTTTGCAGTCCGTAATTACAAATTGTTTGAATAGTGACATCATCCTCAGGGTACACTACACTACCAGTTGTAAGTTGTCTGCCATGTATTCGGCAACTGAGTAGTATGCCTTATCTAAGAGTAGGGTCTTCACTTTCTTATTAAATAAATTTAATTCTGTAATGTCCCTGATCATGTCAGGCAGTTTGTTATAGGCCTTAATACCAGCATACAGTGGACTTTTTTCATATAATTTCAGTTAAGCAAGCTTAACAAAGTAACAGCTGCTCATTAGACACTTTACAATTCTTATAAAGACATTGCTCACAGCAAGCAGATAAATGACCATAATTATAAGTACATGGTGGTTACTGTAATAAATTAGTAAGTTTATTATTACAAATTGTTGCATTCCAATAAGTCATAGTTAATACCACATGATTCTCAATTCTATTGTATGCCATATAAATAAGGAAAAAAAGCATTCCTCTACAGAAAATAAAGCAACGTAAAGGTAACGCTTTTCTTGAATGTAAACCTAATCAACTCCAGCCAGATGTGTGCTAAACAATTCAATAAGTAGCTTTTGTTATCTTAACTGTAGGCGAATCCATCACTTGCTTATAAGAATGAACAAGCTATAACTAACCCTTTCACTGCTGAGATATTGGCAAGCTGATATAATCTCCTTGCTGATATTTTCACTGCCACTCTCCGCTAAATCCGAAAAATCAGAAGGCAGTTTCAAAATATGCCAGAATTTTGTCATCACGTAAGAAACACCTTTCCTTGCTCGTTGAAATTCAACATACAATGGCCTTGACGTGATTCCCCGCATGTCACATGACTCTTCAGTTCATTGGCTTGTTCTGACATCACAACATTGTGCAAGGCCTCACATTTTCGTCTACAGATTGCACCACAGGGCATGGAAAGCAATGAAATTAAGTCCTATCTAACCCCAAGAGATGGGAACACTATCCTTTCGTTGAAACCGTGTTAACAAATTCCATTCCATGCACAATCATCTCATTCATAGCACCAACTTCGCGGCCGGAATTGCTCCATCGATAGCACACGTAAGTGCCATTCTTTGCGCTGGAACTGCTCCGTCTATAGCAGTGAAAGGGTTAATAAAGTAACTTTAGTGAAAAAAAGGTGTTTCTTCGAAATAATTTTAAGCGAAGGTTTTTTTCTGTAGAGAGCTTGGTTATGTCGTTCTAAAGGAACCTGAAAAGTACCCAACCTTTTGTTGTATGCTTCCTTATTTTTTTTGGGGGGGGGGGGTGAAGGAATGAAATGGGGGGAATTACTTCAACTCAACTATCTAGGCAAGTGGGGTATCGTTTTCTTTGTATTTATTTTTGCTGAAACGAATACAATCTCAGATAAGTCGATAGGATCAATACTTTAGAAGATACAAGGGTTCTATGTATGTATACCTAGTTAAGCATCGGTTTGTTGCAAAAAAAAATTCACTGCAAATATAAAAGTGAGGCAAATACTTGATTCTATGGATTTTATTTACATTGTAAATTATACTAGCCTAAAAGGCTCGGCGTCGCCCGGGTTTTGTATTTTGTAATTCGTAATTAACTTATGAAGGACTTTCGATTTTAAAATTCTAGGTCCTTTTATATGTATTAGAATTTGAAATGAGGAAGAATCACTTATCACACTCAAACTATTCGCTCAGAAAACGCTTGATACATCTTTTTACGGCTAATAGAGGATGTAGAATTTTGGATCCCATCGCTTGTACACAGCAAGCCTGGTAGGGGTTCAAATAAGAAGAAACAGAAATTCCGGTAACATAAAATTGTATTGTTTTTGCGGAATATTTTATTTCTCACTCTAATGTTACCATAAAACCGTTTTGGGGATGAAATTAAACAGAAATGCAATATTACTTTCATACACCCTCCCCAAAAACCTGTGATAAAATAATATACATATAACCATACCTCGTACTGTTTTCTCTATGTCCAGGGTAGAGAAAGTTATGTGACTGCATTATTTTCGTGGATTTCATAATTTAATATTTATTTATAACATGAATTATATTGATAGCTTTTCTAAATTCTCAAAGTCCCACTTCAATTATTTCCAAACCCATCTGAGACCACTGAAAACAATATGTTGCCATGCCAACTGTGATTTGGATTTGATATTTCTGTGTAAAAAGGGATTAAGTATACTCAAAAACATTTGATTTTTGGCATTTAAAATCAAAATTTTTCAAAGTCCTTTCTTAGTGAGCATTAGTGAGCACTTACATTATGAAACGAAGGTACTGTTAAAATTCCAAGTCTCTACCTATTATAGTTTAGGCTTTACGTTGATTCTCTGTCCCTCAGTCAGTCAGTAAGTCAGTCAGTCATTCAGTCAGTCATTCAGTCAGTCATTCATTCAGTCAGTGAGGACAAAGCCTCTTATATATATATATAGAGACATAGGCGTAACCAGGCCGACCATATGGGGGGGGGTTATAACATCCGCGGGGTCTAGGGGGTATGGAATACCTCCCATAGAGAGGGGGGTCCGGGGGTCCTCCCCCGGAAAATTTTAAAAATTAAGATGCAAAATAACGAGTTTTAAGCTTCCGGGGGTCCTCCCTCGGAAAATTTTAAAAATTAAGACGCAAAATAACAAGTTTTAAGCTTCCAGGGGTCCACCCCCGGAAAATTTTAAAAATTAAGACCAAAAATAACGAGTTTTAAGCTTCCCACGCTTTATATTTGTATTAAGTAATTTACGGGCAGACTTAAAAAAATTATACAATTTTCCTTTTTTTAATCAATGGGGGGGGGGGGGTTCAAACCCCCAAAACCCCCCCCTCGGTACGCCTATGTATAGAGATGACATTATAAAAATAGCCTAATACACAGTAGATCTAAAGTTAGTTTTGTAATGAAGATTTTACAATATTAAAGTGCTAGATCAGTGTCTGAAATATTTATTGGTGAACGTAAAAGGAATGTTCAATACAATACTATCTCATCTTCTACTTCTTCTGTGTCGGTGATGATTCCTCTTTCTGAGATTCCCTCCATTGGAACAACAATTAAACAAGCCTGTCCATGAAATTTGTACACGCTAGAGTGCAATTGCAAAGTGATCCCTATACAGGCCATGGAGGCCCAGAGGGTTCCAGAAGGTTCAGGCTCCCAGATTTTGGACATTCAGCACGTGAAGGTGGTAAAGTTGTCAGTCTTATGCGCTGGCCGCCTTTACCCCAAGGATTGCTCCTGGTATTCATTCCTGTTAGAAGCTGAATCAACCCCAGGGCCATAGTGCCACCAGAAGGATTAGGCCAATTGAAAAATCTCAATGACTTCAATGGGAATTGAACCCGTGACCTTCTGGTTTGTAGCGCAGCGCCTCAACCATTATGCTACAGCATAGCAATTGAGCCCCTACTTTCTACATCCACACACATGGCCACAACAGAAGTTCATATTCAAAAGGGAATCTGGAGCAGGTGATTGGGTTTTCATACACGAACTAACCCAACCCCATTCCTCAAGGTTCAGATCATTACCAAGTCTGATCTCAAAATAAAACTGAAATAAATTTTGTCGAGCTGCCTGGACAATCTGTAAGTGATGAAAAACTTTGTTGATGAACATGGAAGAAGCTGGGATTTTTACTTCTTTTTACATCTACATTTTGGATGAAAATTAAGAACAACTAGTTCAATTTTGGAAACCAAAAATATTTCTGATCAAGAATCTAGTCATCTGTGTGCTAAAAGTTTCAAAACTGGTCGATACATGACTGAGATATTTGAGTTAAGCGAAGGGTTTGCACAGTGCAATCATGGAACGTCTTACTCCCTCTGTAACAAAACACATCTGCTGGTGCTTAGCACAATTAAACTAGCTCTTAAGGGTTAATTACAGTGAACGCCACTTAATGCAATCGCAGATAATGTTATCACTTTCATGAAGTTCCATACGGATTAATAGTGCTAAAATGAAAAAAATGCTGTTTATTGTGATCAAAGATTCGGTTTCTGCCATCACATTTTCCTTTTTACGGCTTTATTTCGAAGTACTTTACACCATTCAAAATTTTGTTTCTAAGGATTTCGTTTCTAACTGCATTCTATTGTGTATTGGAAGTAGCGGTACTGTTTCCAGCTCACAGGATGACCAGTTCGAGGGAGTGGTATTACCTAACTTTATCTTTTAAGCAATAAAACATTGTTCACCCCACAATTAAGCTGCAGCTTTTGATTTATGAAGATAACAGTGCTGACATAAATAAATAGCTGTTTTTGTAGTGTATTATCTTATGTATGAATAAAAACTTTCAGTTAATTCCTTCGGCTACTGTTATCATTTGGTTAATGTTACCAGATTAGTTGCATCCCAAAGTGATCACAATAAGCGGAGTGCACTGTATAACTTAGTCAATTAATTAGGATTAGTGATGTGCAAAATCGAATGATTTTAAAAATCAAGTAGTCTGTTCTCAAGTAATATAAAGAATCTAATGGTCATTCGAATGAAAAAGTTCTCAGATGAATGCAGGATCCGAGAACTTCTCGCGATGCAAGATGTGAGAACTTGAGTCGACATTCGAGAACTATTAATGACTGACTTGACTGATAACTCAAATCGTCATTCAAATGTTCAGCATGGCAATTTCACATGCTGCAAGAAATACTGCTATTGGTTACTTCAATGGTTCCACACAACGGTAGGAGTTAGTTTCAGGCAGCGCTGCCAGATAATGCATTAACTGCATTCTACTACAACCATTCACAGAGTAAAGATTCATAAGATAATAATACCATCTTGCCTGCCATGGGATAGTGTGTTAAAAATCACCAGTCTGGCAACACTGTACTGCTCTTTGCACATGGTAGCTGTGCATACGCCTTTCTTGCCTGCAAAACTTATACTGCAGTAACGAAGTTGAATGAAGTGATATGAATGCAGGATTACTCGAGAACTCCACTCACTCTGTTATGTGAGCTTCTTCACTTAGTATTTATATCACAGGCTTACATGTCTTACAGCATACAGTGTGTTAATGAATAACACCAAAATATTTTACCTGTGCATAGAGGGGACATTGACAAGCAACTTTTATTAGGAGATTTTTGTTCTATGATGTAAATTGTGTATGCTACAAAACATTAAAGTAATTACAATTTGGTGCTCTTAAGTCAATAAAGGAGCGAAATAGGGTTAAAATTTTCATTAAATTGACTTCATGCCTTCTTAGTGATCGATAAAAACCTGATTCTTAATCATTCATCGACATCTATATCATAATTTAGTGTTTCCATAATTTGCAAAATTTACAGATTAATCACATGACTGGTCGCCACTGCATTAGTTTTTTGTTTTATTCATAACTCTAGTGTTAACAACGAAGTTCCTTTGTTTTGCATTTTTTCAAATATTAGAAGTCAGTGGCACCATGACCTGGGAGGTTTTATCCTGTAGCTTCTTGTAGCATTAAATCATTCAAATACTCATTCAAATACTTTTCACATAATTCTTGATATCTCGAGAACTTTCAAGAATAAAATAATTCTGATAATTTCATTCGAGAACTCCCATCACTAATTAGAACCTGTTTGGGAACCGCTGGGCTAGAAAATGTTAAGGCAATACAGAAATGAATACTGTTAACTCTGTGCTGGATATATCACTTATCATTGTAAAAAAACAAATTAGTTCTGATGGTAGAAATGATAAGAACAGTACAAAAAACAGAAAGTAAGACATAAAACCCCTGGTAATGCATTATACTCCGCATTTTGAATATTTACCCACGCCTGACTCAGTGGTTATATAGGTGGTGTGACTCTTACTATGACATAATCCTTTGTTCAAGCGACGTGAGCAAAGCTTCGCTTCAGTTCAGTTCGCAACCAGCATTCACACTCTTACGACGTGTTCTATTGCAGTTCCCAGTTCGCGCGCTTTGAAGACAAAGCATCAGTCGCTTTTTGCTCTTAAACCGCGAATTTATTCACAAAACTTTAAGTAATAAGTTTTGTCGTGTTTGGTTAATTATTCTACAATAATTACCACAGTGCTCTATTATTTACAGCTAGAAGATCCGTCTTCTCAGCTCGTTACTAGTATTACGTCGCATTGTGTAACAGTGGTCACAGTGAAGTAATATTATATCGCAATTGAAGTTTACTCTTAATATTGATAATTCAGTGAATCTACATAAATCTACTAATTCCAGCAACTATTCCAAGTGTTTTTATATACAATGCAGCTCAGGTGTAAATTCATTAAATTTACATCCACGTGCTCAGTTGTCCCGCCAACTCAGTACATTGCATATTTCAGTTGTTATACTAATTTATTTCATTCAGTTCTATTCGTGCATTACGTGTGAATAAAGTTCCATAGTTTTATTATATGTTATAGGTTGAACTCCAATTACTTCCGTGGATCCCTGATACCAGTGACCTACAATAAGTCCATTTAGCTCTCACGCCTATTATTACTGTTCCAGTAATTGGTCCTCCAATTTCCCAGAGGTTTTTACTCCTTTTTTATTCTTTAATATATTCCTATACCTAACAGAACATTTCATAGAGATTACGATGGTGTAATACAAATGTAAATTTTTACTTTGAAGATTTTCCTTAGCAGCCACGGCCCCTTCTCTGATGGCCTCCACTTAGCTGTTCTTTACAATGTTGCCAAGACCATGCTCACACTTGTAATTGTAGATGGTTCTGGTAGAGGATACACCAGCTAGCAAGGCCTTCATCTACATACATGAAAAAACAATAAAGGGAAGAAATATGACAACCAGGCCTACTTTTTGATGTGATTGAAAATGCCATACCAACATCAGAATATAAACAATTATATTTTTATGAATATTACAATATTACCAATATTTTGGTGTTCATGTCCTATGAATATGCAGACATCGACGCAGACACGAAATCCTACATATTAGCCGCAAAATAATATGTAATATACAAACACATCAGGCAAGGCAACACATTATAATGAACAATTACAGCACAATTCACATTACACGCTGTACAGTCAGCAAAATGGATAGCTGGAAATTGTCAACAAAACAAAACCGGTCAGACGCTTTAACATCCCATGATTGGTTACCCCACCCACCTCTATAAGCTGGAAAACGTAAACAGTTGCGCTCAGGTACTTCCTCGTGGCGGAATGGCTCCAATTATTTTGCAAATGAATAGAGGTCGCATTGTTGGTATGTGGCAGGCTAATATGTTGCAATCTCTTGAGGCGCCATATTAGCCTGCCACATACTCACAATGCGATCTCTATTTATTTGCAAAATAACTGGAGCCATTCCGCCACGAGGAAGTACCTGAGCGCAACTGTTTAAGTTTTTCAGTTTACAGAGGTGGGTGGGGTAACCGATCATGTACTTGTAGGGGGATGTTAAAGCGTCTGACCAGTTTCGTTTTGTTGACAATTTCCAGCTATCCATTTCGCTGACTATGCAACACCTTCTTAATCGCAACGTTGGCAATATGGAATGATCACCATGCAGTTGAAAGCACTCCACCAAACAGTAGTAAGTGTCATAATAAAATTTTAACAAACACTTCACAGATTGAACAATTATAATTTGAGTTGAACTTAGACACTTATGCTTCACTTACCAACTTTTTGGTAGAACATGTTTCAAGGACCCATCCTCGGCTACTTGTCTTGGTCAAGTAGCCGAGGATGGGGACAAGGGTTCTTGAAACATGTTCTACCAAAAAGTTGGTAAGTGAAGCATAAGTGACTAAGTTCAACTCAAATTATAATTATTCTATTATAGCTGCTTCACTGTTTATGTTCCATCATTTTTTAAATACTTCACAGATTAATCACTATAAAATGGACTTTAAATTTCTGATAACATTATAGAACTAGTGCAGGTTGAGTTACATTTGTTAATTGATGTTAACACACACATATATATGTGTGTATATATATATATATATATATATATATATGTATATATATATATATATATATATATATGTATATATATATATATGTATATATGTGTGTATATATATACATATATATATACATACACATATAGGGCATAATTTCTGATGGAACGTGTCAAGACAGTGAACCGAAACCTCTTTTCATTTTTGAAAAAGTTTTTGCACCAAAAAAATACTTTTAATATTTTAACAGCCTGTGCAGCCCCACTGTAAGTTGCTCACAGTATAACTAAAAAATAACTAACCGTAATGTACAATGGGAACACGTGTCTATCATGTATTTTTGACTGGCGTTGGGAATGCTTTGTGCATTGAACTACATAATTGTGTTGGCGGCAGATTATTTATATCTCGCCGTGCACCAGATGAAGTATAGCTGAGGATGATTCATGATGCAGGCTTGAAACATGTCCAAGTGAAGTTATGTATGTTAAAACTCCATCTCAAGTATTAATAAATAATTAGTGCTACGTTATAACTTGAAAAAAGTTAACGAGTTATTTTTCTCGCACAATTAAAAAGCCCAAGGTTGGTGAAGATGAAAGTGCTGAAAACTTTAACGTTGTGCAGAAAAGTGACAGATCCACAAAATGAGTGCGTAATCAACAGGGAGTACTGATCAGGGAGCAACGCCATCTACTTCAAAAGTTATTGAGCCTGATGTTTCTATGCAAACTGTTGATGTTTTGGATGAAAACAAATCAGTGTAGACCGGATTGTTAAAAAAATGAACAAAAAATTATATTTGTTGCAAATACGGGGACTTTGGGTGTTGAGAAAAACTGGCATGTACATTTCAAATGAATGAGCTTACAGTGAAGTAAGCAGTTATGGTGATACAAAACAAAAACAGCAAACATCTTTGAGAAAAACATGTTTCATCACAAGTCATAAAAGGGGCTGAATCAGAAAAAGAAACTCTTGAAAAGGCTATTTTAAAGCAACATTCTTACAAGAAAGAAGCAACAGATAACATTTTCGTACTGCTTATAAGGCAGCAAAAGAAAACCAGTCCTTTCATAAATTTGAATCAGAAATAGATTTGCAGGAACTAAATATGGGGTGCATTTTACACTCCAATGTACGAGGGCCGTCTATAAAGTAAGTTTCCCTGGGGCTGTTTACGGGTTTATTGCAACAGATACAGCAACTGTTCAGCTATTTTTCAACATATTTGCCACCAGAATAGAGACTTTTTTCATTCCGTGGGACCAACGTTTGAGTACCTGTGACGGAGAAATCTGCTGTCTGGAATCTGAACCACTGTGTAAAAACCATCTCTGCCTGTCTGTCGTTCTCTGTCATTCCTTGAGGTGTACGAAAAGACAGAAATCACTGGGAGCGAGGTCTGGGCTGTAGGGTGAATGTGGGTGAACATTTGAAGATGCAAACCATCTCTGAATTTTTGTTCATAAGTGTTAATGGCTCCCCTCTACATTTGTTTGACCCTTCAAAATACACACGGACTCATGCCTTCTCTCGGGATAGCATTCAGTAGTTGTTACTCAGATCAAGGAAAGAAAAACAGATATTAAAGTGGATGAAAATATGAAGAAATTGTGAGAGTGTCTTTAAAATGGTAAGTAAATATTTCTTACATTTTTATAATAATTTCATATATTTGCTTTCTTATTATACAGTGCGTTTCACATATGAGTTGGCTAATCATACAGGTTTCTGCATCACAGCGGCCACAGTTCTAACTGGGAGTTAGAGCTGTGGAATATCGTGGAATATTCATGTGGAATATCTAGGCATATATAGCGCTAACAGTGTAGTGATTCAGGGTCTCACAGTTACAATGAAAATAACAAAGTACCTCATCACAAGAGGTATTGGAAATGTCCTCCTCTTGCATCCACAGAACATTGGCACCTTTTTAGGAAATTTTCTTTCACGTGCATAAGTTCAGCTTCCGAGATAGAGTTAATTTCTCTTGTGATGTTGTCTTTAAGTTCTTTTAATATAGGAGAAATTGACCTATACACTTTATTTTTCAAACTCTCCCAGTAAATAATAGTCACATACTGTTAGAAGAACTTAAAGACAATATCACAAGAGAAATTAACTCTATCTCGGAAGCTGAACTTATGCATGTGAAAGAAAATGTCCTAAAACGGTGCCAGTGTTGTGTGGATGCAAGGGTAGGACATTTCCAATATCTCTTGTGATGAGGTTCGTGGTTATTTTCATTGTAATTTTAACTGTAACTGTGAGAACCTGAATCATTACACTGTTAGCGGCTTTATTTGTGTAGATATTTCACCCAATCGCTCGGGAGTTAGAGCTGTGGTCACCACGACACAGAAACTCGCATGATTGGCTAATTTCTACACGAAACAGACTTTATGTCAAATATGCATGCCAGCACCTAAAAATTTAGAAATTAAGCCCTGCAAATTTAGAGAAATATAGTTTTCAGTACATAGTACTTGACAGTACTTTAAATTGTATGTAGTGCAATGTAAGTTGAGATCAGTTACAGCATAATAAGTGAGTAGTTTCCCTCTTCCACCTCTGGATTTTGTCACTTCTATGGCCACATTTTAAAATACTAAGGTGAAACACGGCCCCAACTATGGGTTTCTACTGTACATTTAAAAAAATTTATTATCACCACTCTTAATGGTTTCCATCATCATGCTTATGACTGACCATGATTACAAGAGCTGAAACTCAGTTATTTATAATGTACTCGGCATGCACTTCATGCCTTAACTAATAAAGATTTAATAGTAACTTTTTATGAAAATGTTTATACTAATAAATATTTTGTATTATTGTTTCTCGAGCTTCTGACCAGGTGAGTTGGAAGTTTGGTACCAAGCTTTCGGCCGCTATTTCCGCTGATATCTTCTGGGAGAAGTGAGCTGGATCGGTAAAAAAAACTGTTTCTTATTTAGGAAAAGACTGAATATAATAGAACGGGTGGTGGGCCAATACGAAAATTAGAAAATGGAATCATTAAATGGAGAGTTCTGACTGGTCTTGATAAGGACCGATTTCACATCCTACAACATTATTGAACTCTATTTTTCTCTCCCGACCAATAAGAAGTCTCCATTTAATGATTCCATTTTCTAATTTTCCTATTGGCCCATCACCCATTCTATTATATCCAGTGTTTTCCTATGTAAAAAACAGTTTTTTTTCCCAATCCAGCTCACTTCTCCCTGAAGATGGCAGCAGAGATAGCTGCCGAAAGCTTGGAATCAAATCTCCAACTCACTCGGTTGGAAGCCCGAGAAACAATAATATATTCTCAACACCGGGAAAGCCTCTAGTCTCACAATAAATGTTTCATTAAAAGTTTCTATCAAATATTCCTGATCAAGAATTGTTTCTGCAAATTATGTAAGGAACTAAATTTTCATATAACACAAGCTATATGGCTCACAAGCTTATTGTGAAGGCAATATACTTGTGTCTCATGAAACAGACAAATGAAGGAATCTCGTCTTCCTGCACGAGGAAGAAGAAAAGGAAATACTACATACCTTTGCTTTTGTGACGAACTGGAATTTGCTTTGGTAAGTCAAGAGAGCGGACAATTCTCCTCACATCCTGGATCCTTTCTTTGACTTTATCGAGATGTGCTGTGAGGTGGGAGGTGATGAAAAGGAACGATGTTCCAAACAACATGAATGCAATGGCGACAGCACCTTTTGTCTTGAAAGCAGTTCCAGGCCTCACGCTGAAACTCGACTCTTCTGGAACTGAACAAAACATTCCATAGGCTAATTACACTTTTAGCCAGAGCTTTGTTACATCATTCTAAACGAAACTTGAAACACAATGAAGTGGAGCTCACTACAAGTTAATAATAAAGTAATAAATTATAATGAAATAACGAGTGTTTTATTATTAAAATTAAATAAAATAAAAATAAAAACAGTCTTGAATCCCTTGCAGGAAATGGCCTCTCCTTTTGGAGGATAGCTCTAGGGGGAAAAGATCCCACATCTGAGCTAGGTATGCAGGATTAGTGTCCTTTGTCTTTCTTTTGATAGCTTGTTTGTCCGTTTGGTATTTATTCGCACTTTTTCACTCTCGCACCTTACACTTTCACTTAGAATTTAGTTTTATTATTAGGGATGGTATATTTTAGCAATTAAGAAATCAAGACTTAGCATTTTATAGCAAATTTAACATTAAAATTTAGCAGTTTGTAACAATTTGGGATGAAACAATTTTATTATTATTAGAAAAAAGGTTTTACAAATTAGTACGTTATCAAGTGCATTTTATTGACTTTCCAGTTACAACAATTTCAAGTGTGTAAGTAGGCATAAAACAGCATACACTTGTAGTGAAATTGTGAATACTATTATATCTTGCAAAAATGAGATCTATGCATTATTGAGCTTGGCTAGTCTTTATCTTTCGCTTAATAAAAGTGCCAATATATGTTGCTATTAATAGACATAATACAGAAACCTTAGAGGCCAATATCGGAAGGTCTCAGCAAAAAAGTTACTTCTACAAAGGTTTCAAAGTCACTTATCTCAAAAGCAAGTTTTAGGACATTGGCCCTTTTAGAACCAAGGCACAGATATATCTCAGGCTAGTTTGATCCTGTTCAAAATAAAGTGGAGGAGAACTCACAGAGAGTTCGTGGAAAATTTGCATTATGTGACAAAAGTGATTGGTTAATGTCATTAGCATGTGCCATTACCAGGGTGTGGCTTGCTAATGGAGGAGTGTTTATAAGTTCATGAAACAATAATATCAACATTTACACAACAAACTCTCACCGGCATCGTCATCATTATAGAATATCAGAGGAAGTGAGTTGTACTGAGAATAAACAAACTACCATTATCACGGTGATGACATGTGTTCTCATGAGCAGAGCTGTACAACTGCTGCAACTATGACAGCCACACCTCTTTGTTTTGAACAGGATCAAACTTGCCTGAGACATATTTTAAAACACACAATAGACGTCAAAATATATGCACTGCTAACATGTAATTGCCTACATGCATTTAAAATCAGCATTCAGCACAAACATTACAAATTTAACATTGAAGAAACTTCAATAACACACATATTTCGGCTATTTGTAACAATTAAATTGTATTTATTCAAAGTAGTCGAACGTTTGAAACACTTTTAGCTCACTTACGTACCTTTACTAGGACATGTTTCAAGAGGTAAGTACCCTCCCATCGTCGGCTAGCGGTCGACTGGCATTCTGGCGACTGTGTTGTGTGAAGTTCTGTGTGCTGCCATCTGTTTTCTTAGTGGTGAGTCTCATTACGTCATCTGCGGGCGGGATCCCGACTGTGTTGTGTGAAGTTCTGTGTGCTGCCATCTGTTTTCTTAGTGGTGAGTCTCATTACGTCATCTGCGGGCGGGATCCCGCCCGCAGATGACGTAATGAGACTCACCACTAAGAAAACAGATGGCAGCACACAGAACTTCACACAACACAGTCGCCAGAATGCCAGTCGACCGCTAGCCGACGATGGGAGGGTACTTACCTCTTGAAACATGTCCTAGTAAAGGTACGTAAGTGAGCTAAAAGTGTTTCAAATGTTCGACTACTTTGAATAATTAGTATAGTTTCACTGTCAAAAAAACTTCATTCCTAAACCTTGTAATTAAATTGTATTTTATGAAAAATGTGTTCTACATTTACGCTATTGGTAGATGACCAGATCACCTGAATAGCTGCATTGGCAAAGAGTGGAAATTTTATTTGCATTGCCTGCAAAATTTGCAGTCAGTCAATGTCTTAATTGTCTCTTATGCTGGTTATAACAAACTAGCTTACATTTGTTAATGTTTTGTATTTTGTAATTGGAAATTAACTTATGAAGGATTTTCAATTTTAAATTCTAGGTCCTTATATTGGCATTTATAATTTGAAATAGGAAGAACGACTTATTACACTCAAACTATTCCCTCAGAAAACGCTTGATATAGTTTTTTATGGCTCATAGAGGATCTAGAATGTTGCATCCCATCGCTTGTACAGTGCACAGCAAGCCTGGTAGAGGTTTAAATAAGAAGAAACAGAAATTCCTGTAACATAAAATTGTAATATCGAGGCGGGAAATTTCCCACTCTTATGTTACCATAAAGCATTATCACTTTCATACTTTTCTCTCCAAAAACCTGCGATATAATATAATAATATACACATTACCATACCTCGTTTTGTTTTCTCTATGTCCAGGGTAGAGAAAGTTATGTGATTCCATTATTTTAGTGGATTTCATTCTGTAATATTTATTTATAACATGAATTATTTTGATAACTTCTCTTATTTGTCAAAAGTGCATTTCAATTGTTTTTTCCAAGCCCACCTGATACCATTTGGCAACAATATATTCTGTGATTTGGAATTGATAATTCTATGTAAAAAGGGATTAAGTATTTTCAAAAACATTTAATTTTTGGCATTTAGAATCAGATTTTTTCAAAATCCTTTCTTAGTGAGCACCTACATTATGAAACGAAGGTACTGTCAAAATTCCAAGTCTCTACCTGTTATAGTTTAGGCTGTACGTTGATTCCTGTCATTCAGTCAATCACAGTCAGTCAGTCATTCATTCAGTCAGTCAGGACAAAGCCTTTTATATATATAGAGATTTGTGAAATTAATCATAACCACATAAGAAACCTTCTGGGTCTATATGAATAAAATATGGAATTCTTCTCTTCATATCAAACACCAAGGGCGCCCATACCCGGGGGCAGGGGGGGGCCGCGGCCCCCCCCCTAGCTCTCAGGGAAAGGAAAAAATTCTATATTAATAATTATAGTCTTTTTTTCTTTTAAGACAATTATTTGAAAGTCAGTAGAGACATAAGTTTGCAGAAGTTTTACCATATCGACACCATGGAAGCAGAATCCACACTGGATTAGAAAAGGGGATCCTGGGGGTTTGGACCCCCAAAAATCAAAACCTAAAATTCTATTTTTGTATTTAAAAAAAATTATTAAATTAAACAATTTTTGTGGGTGTGTCAAATATGATATAGCAGTTATTCTGTTTCCATAACATAATGAGTAGGCCTGTTATTTCCATTGTTCCTTGTGTTATTTAACTTTTCTTATAAATAGTAATGACAATGAGTATTATAACTTAGGTTTGTTTAAGTTCGCATGTCTTAGAGTATGGTAAACAAATTTCCTAACTAGTTTTTCAGAGCTAAAATAGCGTAAAATGTTATTTTAATTAGTTCAATATTTAAAAATTTTCCGGGGGTGGACCCCCGACTTAGGTAATGATTTCTTGTTTACGTTGGTATGTCTTAGAGTATGGTAAATAAATTTCCTAACTAGCTTTCAGGGCTAAAATAGCATAAAATGTGATTTTCATTAGTTCAGTATTTAAAAATCTTCCGGGGGTGAACCCCCGACTTAGGTAACAATTTCTCGTTTAAGTTGGTATATCTTAGAGTATGGTAAACAAATTTCCTACCTAGTTTTTCAGAGCTAAAATAGAGTGAAATGTGATTTTCATTAGTTCAGTATTTAAAAATTTTCCAGGGGTAACCCCCGACTTAGGTAACAATTTCTTGTTTAAGTTGGCATATCTTAAAGTATGGTAAACAAATTTAATAACTCATTTTTCAGAGCTAAAATAGCGTAAAATGTGATTTAGTCCAGTCACCAGGTACTGAAAATTGGGTTTGCCTGGAAAAAGGTCCGAAGTTAATGATTTTTTAGTATGTTGTATATAAGTAATCTGAGGTGTAGAATCCAAGTTTTCCAATTCGAGAACCTTGTGCTAACTTCAGGGCAGCCGAAAAACCCCGAAATTTTTGGGCTTTTTTCAATGTTTTCCTTATACCTCCTAAACAACACGTTTTATCAGAAAATACTCTATTATAAAAATTAAAGGGCAATAAATTTGCTACAATTCTCACTGTTTAAACGTTTTTTAAGTCGAATATGTACCGAGATATGGAGCTTCGAAGTTTCGAGTTATTTTTCAAAATATTGAAAAACTGCAAAAAATGCAGGATTTTCCCTAGTAAACTTCATCTTCCAACATTTCTATATGGATAATAATAGTAGTAATGGTAGGTGAATCTAAATTAATAAATTTAACATCATCATCCCCCTCCCTCCCCCGTCAGGACGTTCTGTTGGGCGATTTCCTTGAAGGCCGTGGAACGGTTTATAGTCCAGTCACCAGGTACTTTTGTCTGGAAAAAGGTCCGAAGTTAATCTTTTTTTAATATGTTGTATGTGGATATTCTGTGGTGTAGAATCCAAGTTTTCCAATTCGAGAACCCTGTGCGAACTTCAGGGCAGCCGAAAAACCCCGAAATTTTGGGTTTTTTTCAGTGTTTTCCTTATAACTCCTAAACAATGCATATTAGTTTAAAACACTCCATTACAAAAGTTAAAGGGCATGAAATTTGCTATTATTTGAACTGTTTACATGTTTTCTAAAACCAAATATGTACCGATATATGACGCTTCAAAGTATTGAAAAATTCTCCAAATATCGAAAAACTGCGAAAATGGAGCATTTTTCCTAGTAACATTCATCTTTAAACATTTCTGTATGAATAACGTTCAATAACCTACACAATAGAAACCCCATTCTTAATGAGATGTTCATTTAAGAATAAAGTACACAATAATCGATACATAAAAATGTATTTTATAAAAATTTATACTACATATGATATGTGGATATATTAACTAAGTAGAAAATATGTAAATTATTACAAATTTCCGTTAATATTGATTGATAAAAGCATTGGTCTCTTTGCTCCCGATTGGCAAATCGGCATCATCTCTCAGTAATTCCTCCTGAGCAATGATCTTATCGATGATGTCCTCCTTTGCTGCCATTTCAGCATTCACTCCTTACAGGATGAAGACCTTGGCAGCAGAAAATGTGTAGTAAGTGACTGCATAAGGTTGTATGGGGTAAGACTACATCACGCACGTTCCAGACAGTGTGCAAGACCTATGAGGACTAGGTACAGAAACTCTTTGGGTATAATGCCATAGTAGTATTCGATGGATATCTTAGTGACGTCGCTTATCAGAGCACCAAAGCAGCTGAACGATATCGCCGGGCTTTGCTGCAATCGTCCAGAAAATTTGTATTTTCGTTAACAACGGCCGTTACATTGTCGCAAGAAAAATTTTTGTCCTATGACACGAACAAGAGAAACTTTATTTCAATGCTGATGACGTAAATGGCAGCAAAGGGCATCGAAGTTAAGCAGCAATAGAAGATGCTGATTTCATGATAGTGAAAACTGCAATATCTAAGGCTTCTGACTTCAATAGTGTTACTATCACAGGTGAAGACATCGATCTCTTAGTATTGCTGACTGCATTAGGCTCTTCTCTAAAGAACGTTTATTTCCGAAAGAGTGGGAGAGGTAATACCCCAGTGTTTTATATTCGCCAGCTTCTTGCAAATACAATACTCAGGATATTCTTTTCCTTCATGCAGCAAGCGGGTGTGACACTACATCAAACCCATTTTGACAAGGAAAGAAGAAAGTTTTCACTATGTATGAAAAAAACCGTTCTCTGTCTGACATTGTTAGTATTTTCAAAGATAACGAAGCAACACCATGCCAAATTTCGGAAGCAGGGGAAAAGTTTCTTGTGATACTGTACGGTGGTAACATGAACACAGATGTACTCTGGATGATCTTCAGTACCGAATATTTTCCAACTCCGTGTCAAAATTCAAAATCAACCTTACCAGATTGCCCCCTACACGAGACGCTGCCCGGTACCATTCTTTTCGTACCTATCTGCAAGTGCAGACGTGGCTGGGCTACAAAAAGTTACCGTGAGTTTGGGGCTGGACTTTAACGAAACGAGGGCTGATCCCTATAACAACGACCATGGATGCAGCTCCAGGAAAGTTGCTGCACATGATACATTGCGAGTGCATGACAGGGTGTAGCACCGGGGCTTGCAGCTGCAACAAAGCAGGACTCCGATGCTCAACCATCTGCAAGAATTGTGCAGGAAATGCTTGCGAGAATTCGCCTGAAACCGACATCAACGAGGAAGACACAGAAATTGAGTGCGACGAGGAGGATGACGTCATCGATAAGATCATTGCTCAGGAGGAAGAGGAATCACTGAGAGATGCGGACTTGCCATTGGGACCAAAGAGATCAAGGCTTTTATGAATTAATATGAATGACTAATTTGTAATAATTTACATATTTTGTACTTAATATATCCACATGCCATTACATGTATTATACATTTTTATAAAATTCATTTTTATACATCGAGAATTGTGTTCTTTATTCAGAAAAGAACATCTCATTAAGGGTGGGGTTTCTATTGTGTAGGTTATTGAACGTTATTCATATAGCATTATTGAAAGATGAAAGTTACTAGGGAAAATCCTGCATTTTTTGCAGTTTTTCAATATTTTGAAAAATAACTCGAAACTTCGAAGCTCCATATCTCGGTACGTATTCGACTTAAAAAAAGTTTAAACAGTGCAATGTGTAGCAAATTTATTGCCCTTTAATTTTCATAATAGAGTATTTTCAGATAAAACGCGTTGTTTAAAAGTTATAAGGAAAACATTGAAAAAAGCCCAATAATTTCGGGGTTTTTCGGCTGCCCTGAAGTTAGCACAAGGTTCTCGAATTGGAAAACTTGGATTCTACACCTCAGAATACCCATATACAACATACTAAAAAATTATTAACTTCGGACCTTTTTCCAGGCAAAAGTACCTGGTGACTGGACTAATTTCAACTAGTTCATTATTTAAAAATTTTCCAGGGGTGGACCCCCGACTTAGGTAACGATTTCTTGTTTACATTGGCACGTAAACAAATTCCCTAACTAGTTTTTCAGTGCTAAAATAGCGTAAAAAGTGATTTTAATTAGTTGAATATTTTAAAATTTTCTGGGGATGGACCCACGACCCCCTTGCTTGGGGGGGTATTCCAAATCCCCTGCCACTTCCAATCCTCCCCGAAATTATTTTCTGGCTACTTCATTGTTGCACTTACATTATTATATTATTAATGTAATGTTACAAACTAACCCAAGAAGTTAAAGGGACAAAAAATAAATTAACTAAAAATTTGGCCCCCCCCTAGAAAATATCATATGGGCGCCCTTGTCAAACACTGTCTTAGGAATTATGGTAGGCCTACTTTTGTCTTTCTCTGTAATCTTCCTGTTCCTTTTCTAAGCTCACTCTGTTTTCTCTCTCTTCCTCATATTTCTAGAGGAACTGTTTTTATAGTAAGCTTTCATGTCAATGAAGACAGATAAAACATTTTATCAAAAATAAAATACTTGCATAAATGACCCTCACAATGTAATTTCGCACTTATTTTGCAGAAATACTTACATTTTGCATTTTGTACCAACTTTTGAGCTTGCTATCTCACGTAGGAAAAATTGTGGCACGGATACTAACTAGAAGACTGGAAAGAAGAATAGAAGACGTAATAGGAGAAGACCAATTTGGTTTCCGGAAAGGAAAAGGAACTAGAGATGCAATTGGAATGCTAAGGATTATATCAGAGAGAGTTTTAGCGGTCAACGAAGAAGTGTGTGTCTGCTTTATTGATTGGCAAAAAGCTTTTGACCGAGTGAACTGGGAAAAGTTAATGGACATACTCAAAAAAATAGGTATTGACTGGAAGGACAGGAGACTAATCCGCAATTTGTACCTGGGACAAAAAGTGAAAGTGCGTCTAGAACATGGAGTGACCAACAGTGTAGAAATAGGAAGAGGTGTGCGTCAAGGATGTTGTATGTCACCCATCTTGTTCAACCTTTATGGAGACTGGCTAGCAAAAGAAGCCTTAGAAGGAGTTAGGGATTTTGTGATAGGAGGATACGCTATTAACACCATCAAATATGCGGACGACCTGGTGATTCTAGCAAAGAAACAAGAAATATTGCAAGGAATGATTGACAGGCTGGTGGAAACAGGAAGAAAGTATGGAATGGAAATCAACATAGGTAAATCTAAGGTGATGAGGATATCGAAGAGAGAAGAGCCGCTTCAAATTATCATGGGAAATCAAGAATTAGATAATGTGAACCAGTTCAAATACTTACGGAAGTGTACTGACGAAAGATGCCTATTGCACCAAGGAGATAAGATCAAGAATTGCCATGGCCAAGAAAGCATTTATGAAGAAGAGAACTCTGCTAACTAGTAGTCTGAACCTAGAGCTACATAAAAACCTGGTGAAGTGTTATATTTGGAGTATTGCTTTGTATGGATCAGAGACATGGACTTTGAGGAAATTAGAGAAGAAATATTTAGAAAGTTTTGAAATGTGGTGCTGGAGACAGATAGAAAATATAAAGTGGATGGACATGGTGACAAACGAAGAGGTTCTGAGTAGAGTGGGTGAGAAGAAGTCAATCATACACACAATTCGTCAGAGGAAAGCAAACTGGGTTGGGAACATTCTCAGAAGGAACTGCTTATTACATGATGTCGTAGAAGGAAGACTGGAGGGTACAACTGGACTTGGAAGAAGAAGAATTCAGCTGTTGGACGATTTAAGGGAAAAGCGGAAATATTGGATGCTGAAGGAGGAAGCAGAGGATAGACAGTTTTGGAAAACAAAATTCGCGTACCAAGTTTGAAAACCTGCCGGAAGGCAGAATACTTACTACTACTACCAACTTTGCATTTAATCGTGAATTGGAAAAACACAATAATAGACTTCATATGCTTCAAAACCAAAATATTACTTATTTTGACAGCAATTGGGGACATTTAGCATTTATCTACCACCCCTATTTCCCTGTTTCCATCCTAGACATTAGCTATTTTCTACAGCTCCTTTGAAGTTGAGCGACGTCTTCACACAACTTATGTTCTAAAATATTTAACTCACTCCCCTCTCACATCACATTACAAAAAATGGAAATTTCATTCAAGAACTTGAGTAAATCCTTTCTTTTAGAAAACTGTTTTTATAATATAAACAATTTTTATTCTTTGTAATGTAATTTCTTTAACAAATTTGTTAGGCTATTTCAATTAAATTTTATATTTCTGTCAACAGCAAAAATATAAATGTAGAATATTCAAATCTACAGAGTTAATCAAGTATAAGGTAGCAATATTTAAAATGTTGAGATATTAATTGTATATCGCATACCGTATTTACTTGAATATAATGCGCACCCAGATTGTGAAACTTGAAATCATAAAAAAAAAAGAGTTTGTTGACGAATGCAATGCACATCAAAGGTAGGATAGGTATTTTATTTGGAATTTTGTCATAGTATTAAGGGAATAATGAACCACCACGTAAACATTTGAAATTACCATTAAATTTAACTGCCAGTTTTAGGCCTACAAGTATATTCACTGACACATTATTCACTGACGTGTTCGTCACTGGAATCCTCGATTCTGTTTAAATTTTACACATGGGGTGCTTATACTAAGAGCTAAGAGCAGCATCATAAGATATTCTTCTCTTCTTGCCCTCCATTTCGTGACTACAAACTAGTATTTTATATGCTCTATATAATGCTAGTAATAGGCCAACAATAAAATTAATGAAGTCAAGGAATTGCAGCAATGCATTGTTACGCAGATAAAAGTTACCGGTACTGCCAACCTACAAAATGGATTTGTACTCGAATTTAATGCGCCCTCGAATTTAACGAGCACCCCAGTTTTGAAAGCTACAAATGGACAAAAAATGTGCATGTTATATTTGAGTAAATACAGTATTTTATATTTAAAGTGTAATTTAGACAATTTAAACGTAAAGTGATTTTTTTCTGGGGGTACGAGAGGGTATGCATACCCCTTAAAGATTTTTCCAGTTTTGCAAAATCACTATTTCCACAATTTTAAAATCTGGAGAAAGCCAATCAAAATAACAAAAGTGATTATGCACATTGTTTGCATTAAAGTAGCTATTTTTAGTGTTACGTTCGTTATGTATACCATGATTTTTTAGAGGTGGGGCCTGACATTAGAAATGTGATCAGGAAAACAAGAGAGCACTACAGCACCGTTACAATGACAACCATAACTATGGTCTCGATGTTACTGATTCAACGTTAGTATGTGCCGAAGAGTTTCCTCTTGGTTCTCCTCTACAGCTTTTCCAACCTAAGGATATGTGAATTCTTCATTACTGGAAGGACAGACATGGCAACAGACACCAAAAGCAAGGAGAGAAAATGTGAAGATGGTAGTGGTCATGTTCCACTGCCAGTTTGGGAATTGTCGCAATCTGCTGCCTGGGTCAACACATGAGTAAACAAACTCCCTCTCAATAGAGGACAAAATGTTTTGCATGAACTGACCCCAAATATAAAGGACCTTAAGTTGTATTCCCTTATATGTTTGTGAAACATGCAAGAAACCGTGTGAGCGTATAATAGATTAAATTGCGGAATTACCGTATTTTACGGACTATAAGACGCACTTTTTTACCTTGTAAACAGAGCCTTGAAAGTTGGGTGCATCTAATGGTCCGAAGTACATCAAAACATTTAAATTATGGTAAATATTGGCGGAAGATTATAGCTATAAACAACAATAAGATAGTTACAAATTTTGGCACAGACTGTACATCAGTGCACTTTTCACAATTGTAAAATAAGGGTAGCTGGAAGCCAGGTATACAATGAGAAAAGAAAGGAATCTTGAATTCTTTTATGTGAAAGGAGTTGTCTCCGCAGGGTGGTTTAAATGAAGGCAATGACCTCTAAACAGCCTTGTCCTGTTACACTTACCGTATGCTGAATTGGGGGTAGGGGTGTAAAAGTATTTTCAATCTTTCATGATAAATTAGTTCAGTTATTAAAATTTACACGTTGCCACCTGTAAAGAAGAGATTTTGCTACAATGAAGGTTTTAGGTTAGAAGTGATTTACACTGATTCCATTGGACAAGGTTATAATTTATTTATGCAATGAAGTACAATATTCCCGTTGAAATTTTTCGTTTAGAATACCATAAAATTTCTTTACTTTAAATTTCCATCATAAAATCAAGGTGCGTCTTATGGTCCAGAGTGTCTTATAGTACATAAATTACGGTAATGTGTATGAACTGACTCCACCTCGGAGGACATAAAGTCGATATTATTCTATGTATATTGTGTGCGATTCCACTTTCCTTCTAAATATGTGGGTACGTCTGGCAATGTTTCGTCAAATCAAAAGCAAGAGTACCACTTAAATTTTCTTTAGAAAAAATGAATTGTTGATATTTATATGTAACAAACTCAACTGACAGTGTATGGTGAAGAGAGCAATTCTTACAATGTCAGGCCTCGGAGTGAATTACTGTTTCCTGCAGTTTGTATCTGAAATTCCCCAGCTCCAATTGTTTCAGATAAACTGGGATGTACTGTAAATATAAATATAAATATAAACACACAATAACTAACCTGAACAATACCACAGAAGGTCTCTTCGGATGAAGATTGCTAAATGAAGAGTGCCAAGAGTAGCCGAATGCAATAGCAAGTGTGATGGGCCCACAGTTTCCTGAATGCTGACCTCCCATTCAAAACGTTCCGAGTAACTCTCCTGTGTGCCGACAGCTATCACATCTGGGACATGCTCCAGGTCATCAGGCAGCATGAAGTCGTTCAGTTCGTGTGGAGGAGCCTTCAAATTAAGTACATCACATAAAAATTAAATCATACAAAAAAGAGTTGTTTTCCTAACTTGTATTCAATACAAATAGGCTGAATTTATTTATTTTTGTGCCACAGAATAAAATAGTTAAATACAATATGTAAAATGCATTCCACTTAAGAGTTGGCCAATCATGCGGGCTTCTGCGTCACGGCGGCCACAACGCTAACTCCCGAGCGAGCAAGTGAAATATCTAGGCAAATAAAGCAGCTAATGATTCAGGTTCTCACATTTATAGTTGGAATTACAATGAAAATAACCACATACCTCATTACAAGAGATGTTGGAAATGTCCTCCTCTTGCATTCACAAAATACTGGCACTTTTTTTAGGAAATTTTCTTTCACGAGTATAAGTTCAGCTTCCGAGATACAGTTAATTTCTCTTCTGATATTGTCTTTAAGTTCTTCTAATGAACAGGGTTTTGATCTATACACTTTATTTTTCAAATTCCCCTATAAATAAAAGTCACATACTGTTAGATCTGGGAACTGTGCAGGCCACAAACCCCTACTAATTACTCGATCTTAAAAAATTTCTTGAATGAAATTTAATGACTCGCAGCAATTTTTGAGGGAATTGTTCTAATCATTCTCCAAGTACACCTAATTTCTCCTAAGTAAGTACATGCTGTTTGGCCCTTCGTTTCCTATCGAGAATCGAACTCATTACAAGTTTTCGCACGGCTTCTCTGCTTGGAGGACGTACACCTGAGAATTTTGCTAAAAGCCGACGTCTTGTGTCCTTGCAAGATGATGTAATCACATACGAATCGTACATAAATAACAACACATGTACACTTGACACAAACTGAAGGGATACTGACTGCATTGTCGAGACATTGAGCCAAGATAGCGGCAGTGCAATGACACGTGCCAGCATTGCCAGATACCGGTAAATCACATGTGATTTTCATTGTGAGAACCTGAATCATTATGCGTTAGCAGCTTTAATTGTGTAGATATTTCACTCGCTCACTTGGGAGTTAGCAACGCAGAAGCCTGCATGACTGGCCAACTCTTATGTGGAACGCACTGTAGAATCCATTCATAAAATATCTTAAACACTAAAAGTAAACATATACCTTCAAACATATATTGGAAGTTTACACAGTGAAGCTATATTATAAAGGATATAATATTGAGTTGGGTCTAGAACGTATACTTCACTTTTTGTAAAAATACCTGAACTAGTTTTGAAGACCATCGTCATTCATAATCATCAGAGTAACACCAACTGCCGGCTGGACGTTTGTGTTGCCCTCTCGGGGAAGTTTGCTGCATTTGGCGATGAGACATTCATCTGTTGGGATGTCGAAGTTCATGAGATGTTGTTTATGTTCATGGATGAATATCCTCTCTATGGATGAATATCCTCTCCCAAACTGAAAGTTCCTTGTAGCCTTCGACACAATTAATGAATATATTAATATCAATTGGATCCCGATTGATGTCATGACCTTCATTTCAAAAGTGGGCCGCTACTGCAGATTTGTCTGTGTTTCCTTGTTTAAAATGTCTTTGAGACATTTGAGAACATCTTGACATGACATCAATCGGGCTCCAATATTAATTAAATGTGTTGAAGGCTACAGGGAACTTTCGGTTTGGGAGAGGATATTCATCCATAAACGTAAACAACATCTCATGAATTTTGACATCCCAACAGATGAATGTC
The DNA here is from genome assembly GCA_964059195.1 of Ectobius pallidus. Taxonomy (NCBI): domain Eukaryota; kingdom Metazoa; phylum Arthropoda; class Insecta; order Blattodea; family Ectobiidae; genus Ectobius; species Ectobius pallidus. The sequence goes on from CAXKWD010000012.1 coordinate 6,995,911, forward strand.
TCATCACCAAATGCAGCAAACTTCCCTGAGAGGGAAACTAAAACGTCCAGCCGGCAGTTGGTGTTAATCTGATGATTATGAATGACGATGGTCTTCGAAACTAGTTCAGGTATTTATAGAAATAGTTAAGTATACGTGCTATATCCTTTAAAACATATACCTGTCCATTCATATTCCATGTGCCCACAAATATTCTGAGTTCTCTTTGTGGAAGGGTTCTCTCCAGTTCTACTAAGCCCAACAAAGAAGTTGCAGCAATTCTGCCATGTAGGAAATTTCTGTAACAGTAATATATTTTTTTGGATTAACATACAGCCTTTACCAGTAATTTGCGTTCAACAGTATGAGTAGACTAACTTCTTATTAACAAATACAGTAGAATCTCATCCATCCAGCTCTCATTAATCTGAATCTCCATGTCATCCAGATTTAAAAAATAACTAATTATAATTTATTTTGTTTTGGTTTTGGACTGTACTGACGATCGCCATCTCATGGCTAGGGACTCAAGAATTCTGTGGAAAGTAGGTCACTGGTCGCCTGATTTGACAGTTGCAAGGGCATCTACTGGTTTATTGCTGTCTTTAAACTTACACATTCCTTAACTATGTGGGGGGATCGGAAAGTAATGCACAATAATTTTTTTTAGAAAAAAGTTTAATAAGTACAATTACAAACAAATGCACTCATGAAGGGACATCATTTGTCTATTTTTCTATATAGTCGCCAAGTTTCTCAACACATTTCTCCCATCGTAATACCAGTTTCAAAATACCCTATTCATAGAAGTCTCATCGGTTGGAGTAGAGCCATCTGCGGATTGTTACTTTCACTTCTGCAACTGACACAAAGCAAACAACCAAACAAATAGAAACTAATATTGGGAAGAACACATTGAAGTCATAATATATATTATTAAGGCTATTTTATCACACTTAAACTTCACTATTAACTATTTACCTAGGACTACGTAGTTTCAATCACCCTTGTGATCATCCTCAGCTACATCTGAACTTCTGTTGGTAGCCCTGTTCTCTTGTACCTTCTGATTAAGTTGTGTTCTGCTGATATCTCGAAATTTAGTAAATTATGTGGTTTTTTTTTAATAATTTTTTTTTCGCAGGCGTTTCTATTGGCTTTAGCAACTTTACATCCTGTTCTATTTCATGATCATCTTCCCAAAAATGAGCCGCTATTGCTGATTTGTGCATATTTAAGGTTCCTAAAATGTTCTTTGTATATGGTTTCAATATCCCTTTTTTGTTTGTCCAATATAAATAAACCTTATCACAATCTTTACCGTACACTCTATTTCATAAATGCCTGATTTTTTGTTGTTGGGTTCTCTGTCCTTGTGGTCAGGTTTTTTACATTGAATTTATTCTAGGGGGCCAAAGTAATGTTGAAATTGGAGAATACTTTCAGGAATCTTTTTTTGTGCCCATGGATGGAAAGTGAATTTTCTGTGTACTTGATTTTACTGTTTTAAACAAATGTTGATGGTGTGAAACTTCTTCACGACAATGCTCGCCCTCATGTTATGAGAAAATCAACAAATTTGGTTGTGAAGTGCTCCAGAGTCCTCCATACAGTCCAAACCTAACACCGCTGAACTTTCATTTGTTTAGTCCCATGAAGAAATTCCTGGCCACTATAAACAGTGACAACAGCACCAGGGTGACAACAACAGGCTCACATCTTGACCAGTTTCATGACCACATAGAGTAGGCTACGGTACCAAATGCATCTCTTTTAGCAGAGTTGTGGTGATAGATGCCTGCTCCCATCAGGCACCTCCCCAGGTGGCGGATAGGGAAAAGTTCACCAGATATGTTGGGTACCGAGGAAATGAAATACCCCGGACAGACCAAAGGCGAAGACCTCAATGGCAGCAATGGCAGAATAGATGTACTAGGGAATTACATTCCTGACAGAAGAGGCAACCCAATCCCTGGAGGATAATATAGGGAGAACCGCTGCCTTGCAGTGAAGAGGGATCTTCAAAGGCTAAATAAGGAAACCCCAACAGAAAACAGGGGTAGGACAGATTCTGCAGCTGTAGTGAAGCAAATGACCCAGCCATCCGGTTAGAGGTTTTAACGTAGGGCTGACATCTCAACTTCAGTAAAAAGTACATTGCCTTGGAAGGGCAGATTTATTGGATTATGACTTCAGCACCCTAAATGGACTAATGATTTGAAACTAGCCACATGGAATGTCCAAACAATGTCAAGACCAGGAAAAATGATAGAAGTCAAAAAATGAAATTTTAAATTAGCCTACTATATAGATTGGAAGTATTAGCCTTACAAGAAATCCCACTGCTGTGTAGTGGACTGCAAAGAAGGACTGGCTTATGGTAGATCAAGTATCCTAGAGTTTGAAGCCATGAATATATATATATATATTAAAACTAAAAGGAAAATTTAGAAATACAACTATCCTTTCAGTATAAGAAGGAAAGAACAGAGGAAGATAAAGATGAATTCTATGAAATACTAGAAACGACTATTAGTAAGATAAAGAAGTATGATATGACTATTAATATGGGTGAGTTCAATGCCCGAGTGGGTAAAGAGAAATTCCTAGAAGTAGAAGCAGGAAAGTATACCTTACATAATAAATCAAACGATAAATCAAGCTAATGGAATATTATCTATTTTATGGAACCGCGCCTACCTGAGCCCACCATTCAACCCTATTCTATGCTAACTCCATCCAACCATCCCTCGCAAATTCTACTTCCCTTAAATCTATCCTAATATTGTCCTCCCACCTACGTCTATTCCCTTTTCCCTTCGGGTCTCCCCGTCAATATTTTTGAGACATGTCTTTTCTCCCCCATGTGCACAACATCTCCAGTCCATTTCATCCTCCGTGATTTAGTTACCCTTACTATATCCGGTGACAAATATAGGTTATGAAGCTCGTCGTTATGCAGTTTTCTTCATCTATCTTAGCCCCAAATATTTTCCTAGGCACCCTGTTTTTGAACACACTCAAATCATGTTCTTCCCAAAGAGTAAGCGACCATGTCTCATTAGATACACAAGTATCTAAACAAATAGTAAGAGAGAAAAGATTTGATGTAGCAAAGCTCAAAAATGAGGATTATAAACAAGAATATCAAAAAGCAATTCAGGAAGAATAAAATGGATTAAAGAACAAAACGTGGAAAAAGGAGATGAAGAAAAGAGTACTGAAAAGATATGGAAACAAATACAAAACATAGCACTCTCAGCAACGGAAGAGAAAATAGGAATATAGTTGTACTTTCATAATGAGTGGTTTGATCTAGCAAGCAGCGGGATCATAAAAGAGAAAATAAAGCTAGAGAAAAGATGTTACAAACGGAAACCAGAAGCAATTGTAAGAAGTATAAGCAATTAAGACTGAAAGCGAATAAAATATGCAGACCAAAAAAGGAGATGATTAAGGAACAATTCAGAGAAACTGAACAAATTAGTCAAGCGAGCAAAACTAGGAAATTCTATACCGTACAGCAATGAATGAATTTGGGTTTCAACCTAGGAAGAGGAAATGTAAAGATAAACAAGGAAACGAGATGGAAAGATGGGAGGAAAATTCAAGAGAGATGGATTCATCATTTTAATGAGTTATGTAATAAACTAACAGAGCTGGACAAAATGACATATATTGCACCACTGCAACAGGGTAATGAAAATATAAAAAATCCGAAGGAAGAAGTAAAATGTATTTTCTAATACATAAAATCGAAAGTGTGTGTGTGTGTGTATGTGTGTATGTATGTATGTATGTATGGGGGAGAGGGGGGTGATTTGAACTGGGGGCAGATTTGAACATTTTCTTTTATTAATTAAAGAAACTGTGGGAAATTTTTCTGTGACTCCATGGGTGTTAGCTGCAATGAGATGCATAACTGCCACATGCTTCCCTCCATTTCAGTTTTATTGTATGCTTGTGAAGGAGGTGGTTACGTTTTTGTTGCTGCTGAGTAAATTTTTGCCATTTCAGTTGTAAGAATTTTCTGCCTTATTGTATTTTTTGTGCACCTCCTTTAAGTATCTATTGGTAAGTACCCTTAATGACCTTCCTTTCAATACATGAGAAATTAAATAATTAATTAACCTAAATGTTTTGAACCAGTGTTTGTTGAGGGATGTAATGTGGGGTAGATTTGAACAAAGTGTGGGGGGTAGAATTGAACATAGCTTTGCATTGATTTTGGATATTATCTAAATAAAAATTTAATTAAAAATGGGTTTGTATTTATTTTCAAAGTAAAATCTACTAAGAGAGGTTCATGAAAAAACTTTCATTCATTTTTAGAATAATATGGTTCGAACATATAAAAGGAAGAAAGAAAACGATGTTGACGAGGATAGTATGGAAAAGGCTATTCAAGCAGTTCTTGAAGGAATGCAGCTAAGAAAAGCAGCTGATTTAATGGTTTCAAATTTAATACCTTGTTCTACAGGGTGAAAAAGCGCAGAACAAACATGGTACAGTCCAGCAAATATTCATCTAATCATACTGTGAATCAAGGTTTTACCAGCGAACAAGAAGAAATGCTGGAGATATAATTCTAGAGGAAGTGAAGTTTGGTGATATTGAAATAAATGATTATGTTTTAAATTTTCAACCAAGAAACAACATGTTCACTACATAGGACAAATTGAGGAGAAAAACAAAGAAGCTGAGGAATGTGTTGTAAATTTTCTAAAGAAGAAAGGCGACTGTGATACTATCCTCAATGTGAAGACAAATGGCCTATTCCTTTGAAAGACATTATCTTTAAACTTCCTCAACCAGTGTCATCAGGAGGAACTGAAAGAGCAATGTTGCTAATGGCATTTCCAGTTGATTTTTCCAACTACAAAATGAGATAAACTCTTGTTTAAGAAACTTATTTCTACTGTACTGTGTTTGAGATTTTTCCCATAATTGTATTGCATAGTAAATTTGTTTACATGCAATGTTAAAATGACCTGTGGGTATAACTTTGTTTCACATTATTTTTGTAATTGATCAAAAGTGCCCCATGCCAGTTCAAAAGTGCCCCCCCGAAGGGGTAGATTTGAACAGAAAACATCATGTTGAATTTATATTGTTTTCTATATTTTGGACATTAGAATGAAAAATGTTATATAAACTCCGTGGCGCTACATCCCCGGAAGGACTTGGCATACCACCCGACCGCTGCATCATCTCCCGTAGGCAGATGGCAGGATTGGGGGGCATGTGGTCAGCATGCCGACACCCACGGCCATTAATGGTGGTTTTCTGGACCGGAGCCGCTACTTCTCTATCAAGTAGCTCCTCAGTTTGGAATCACGAGGCTGAGTGCACCCCTACCAGACCTCCCTACCTCAGAAAAATCCAAGGAGGTACCGGGAATCGAACCCGGGCCGACGGATCTGTAGTCAGCAACGCTAACCACAAGACCACGCCGGCGGACAAAAATGTTATATAGTAAATAAAATCTACAATAAATTCTGCATATAAAAATGTATAACTCAAAAAGTCTCCACCAGTGTAACAATTTCAAAAAAAATTGAAAACAAAAAATTGTTCAAAACTGCCCCCTCTCCCCCTGTATATATGTATGTATGTATGTTCCCTATACAAACCTACATTTCTTGATCAAATTGCATGACATTTTGCACACATACCCAGTTCAGCCCAGAAAGTAACACAGCCAACATTAAAATTCAAACAAACCACTCCTTCCCTTGACGATTTATATAATTTCTGAGAATATTATACTGAATTAATGTAAATGCAATTCAGTTCTCATGACAGCAGTGTATTGTTTACAGTGTTCACATAGGGCTTTGGGAACTACATAATACTGGGCTTTATTAAATTCTGATGCTAATGATGTAACTTAATACATTAGTGAAAATGAAGAATGAAATACACAAAAATAAAGCACAATGTGATACATAATTTTCTCTACCCTCAACATGGAAAATATCAATTTTAATGTAGAATAAGAGTAATAAAATAAAAGAAATACCAATTGCTCAACTAATATATCCTTTTTTCTTTTCTTTGTTTCCTATAGGCCTTTCAGTGTCTCTGCACCATCTTCATGTTGCATCTTCAACTGAAAATTCTCTAGGTTATTGTCGTCTATCACGAACACTATGAAAATACTGACTACACTGTAAACAACAAACAACCCACTATTCACATCACAAAAAGCCAGCAAAGACTGCTATAACAACACAATTCAACACAACACAACAGTAGCTAACTACAAGACCACACCAGCAGTCCATTGCCGACTCTACCAGCCAGAAAAATCAGCCATAGCGGACTATGCTTTTTTTGAGGAGGGAAACCACGACATCATGTGCAACGAAACACAAGTCCTTTCTACTAATGTACAGTATTACCCAAGACTGCACAGAGAGGCTATAGAAATCTTCAAACACCAGAACAAGTTTAATAGAAAGGAAGATGAGAAAGTTTTGGGACCCAATATTACAGGAAGTAGCAGCCCCCACTCCAAAACCAGAGTACAAATAACGGTGCCCGACATGAACAGAACTCAGAGGAAGATATCGCTCCAGTCCTGAAGATGCCTGCCACAGCAGTGGGCGAAACATCAGGTCTCAGTTATCTTGGAACACAGCCTAATAGTCCAGAAGTTTTCCAATCTCATTTTCGACTTCTTGCTACTAGATGGCATTGATAGTAGTATAGTGAACGCCGCTTAATGTAGGCCTAATCGTGGATAATGTTATCAATTGGGTAATGTTATCACTTTTATGAAGTCCTGTATGGATTAATACTCAAACTTACTTACTTACTCAATGGCAATAGACAATTCCTAAGCAAACTAAAGGAACACAATCTATTTTATGCAACCCGAAGGTTCATTGTCGCGATTACCTGAGCCCGCCATTCAACCCTATTCTGTGCTAACTCCATCCAACATCCCTTGAAAATCCTACTTCCCTTAAATCTATCCTAATATTGTCCTCCCACCTATGGCTTCCCTTCCATGTGGTCTTTTCCCTTCAGGTCTCCCAGTCAATACTTTTGAGATATGTCTTTCCTCCGCCATGCGCGCAACATGTCCAGCCCATTTCATTCTCCGTGATTTAATTACCCTTACTATATCCGGTTATGAGTACAGGTTATAAAGCTCTTCCTTATACAGTTTTCTCTAGTCCCCATTTTCATCCCTCTTAGGCCCTAATATTTTCCTAAGCCCCCTGTTTTCAAACACCCTCACATTATGTTCTTTCTGATCAATAAGCGGCCGTGTCTCGCATCCATATAAAACAACCAGCAGGATAATAGTCATAAATCTTTATTTTTAGATTTCTGGACAGAAGACAAGAAGACAAGAGCTTCTGAACTGCATAAAAACAAGAATTTCCTGATTTTAGTCGAGACTTAACTTCTGTCTTAATATTATTTGTGTCTGTAATTATTACACCCAGATATTTGAATTTTTCCACTTGTTCGAATTATTTACCGTCTATTGTAATATTTTGTAGAGCATTATTTTGACATTCCATGACCATATACTTAGCTATTTCTGTATTAATATCTAATCCAACATTTCTGCAGGCATCGAAAAGACCTTCTGCATTTCCCTCGATTGTGTTTATGTCATCTCCTAACAAGCAAACATCATCTGCATAAACTAAAATTGGGTGCCTGCCATTTAACTCATGGCATATTCCAAAGTGAAATTAAAAAGTAAAGGCAACAGTGCATCTCCTTGCTTCAAGCTGCTTCTAATGGCAAACCTATCTCATATAAATTTCCCTACCCTGACTCTGCTATTCATTTCATTAGACACATTTAGACACATTTTGATCAGCCTTACTAATTTCTTTGGTATCCCAAACTGGCCTAACGGAATCATATGCTTTTTTAAAATCTATGTATAGCTGGTGAACAGACTTATTATATTCACATTTTTTCTCTAAGATTTGGAGAATACAAAATGATCGATGGTTGACCTATTTCGCCTAAATCCACATTGGTTATCTCCAATGATTTCGTCTGCATAAGGGGTTAATCTTGACAGCAGTATATTAGATAGAATTTTGTATGATGTTGATAAGAGAGATATTCCTCAATAGTTATTATATTTGGCCCTATCTCCCTTTTTAAGGATCGGTATAATAATAGATTCTTTCCATTCCTTTGGCAATTCCTCCTTTCTCCAAATCATAAGAATGAGCCTATGGATCTCTGAGTTTAATCTATCCCCACCTGCCTTGATTAAGCCTGCTGGGATTTGGTCAACGCCTGGAGATTTGTGAGTTTTGAGTACACCTATAGCTGTTTCTATTTCTGTTAGAGTTGATTCAGCAACCATCGGCTCTGCTGTGAGTATTTCACTTTCTACACTTTGGACATCTCCATGTACATTTAATTAATTTAATTTAATTAAAGAAATTTTTCCACCTATTCAAAATATTATTCGGAGCCGTGAGTACAGTGCCATCATTGTCCTTAATTATATTTATTAAGTGCCAGTATGGTACTTTATGAGACTGTGTGGGGGACGGGAAAATGTTTGTCTGTCCATCCATGTGTCTGTACACACAATAACTCAAACGCGCTTTATCGGATTTTAATGAAACTTGGTATACCCGTTTATAATGTCCATGGGAAGAAGCCTGTTGATATTGGACCAAACTGGTTGACCGGTACTGGTACCAGCAAAACCTAATTTTGTGTCTATTTTAAAGGTGCCATAACTCAAATATGCTTTATCAGATTTTCATGAAACTTGGTATACACATTTATAATGTCCATGGGAAGAAGTTTATTGATACTGGACCAAATTGGTTGGCCAGTATTGGAATAATGCCCAATTTATTATATAACAAAAGGCACGATAACTCAAATACGCTTTATCGGATTGTTATGAAACTTGGTATACACATTTATAACGTCCATGGCAAGAAGCCTATTTATTTTGGACCAAATCGGTTGACCGGTACCAGTGTAACAACTAATTGAAGGTAACATGTTTTTTAAATCATGTCTATACTACAATGCTGCATTTTTAATCATTGAGGGCTTTGTCTGCAATGCAGTCAGATGTTTGTTTACTTCGTTGATCTAGTTGAAATTGAGTACTACATGAATACTGTTATAAACAGAAGGTACAATACTTTGAAATAATTAGTGGAGTTACTTGCCACTGAATTTTGTGAAATGTTGGCATATTTTAAGAATTTCAAGTTGCAATACAATTAGATTTGACAAATAACATTATTCCTTCACATATGCTTATCAAACTAGACCGTCAAACTGACTGAGTTGGCCGAATGGTAACGTCTTGGACCCGTATCGCAGAGCCGACCAATTTGACATGGATTTTTTTTATTTTTTATTTTTTTATGTGAGTACACGATTGTCAAGATATCACAAGTCTGTAGTTCTGCTGACGCTGGTCGATTTTAATCTGATTAAAAAAACTCATTTTTGCATATCAAAATTGCAATTATAATCGATTCAACAAAAGCATTCTGGCACTTTGTTATATCAGTTTACCTGATTTTATTCTAGGTTGATAACCTTTCTTGAACTCGTTTATTCCCTTGTAGAGATCTCTAACATTTTTGTCTTCACTATTTTCCTCTAATTCATTTACTTTGTCTTTGAGATAGTTTCTTTTCTTTGTTCTAATGATTCTAGAGGTTTTTTATTTAGCATTGTTGAGATTTTCGACAGTAGTGTCATTACTGTAGTTTTGCCTGCTTTCTTGCATTTACTGATTTAATGCACTCATCATCAAACAACAGTTTATTTGGTTTCGGTTCAAGCGGACTTAATTTTTCTTTGCGGCTACTTCAATATTGTCTTTAATGCATTCCCAGATTTTATAGATATTCATATCATCCCTAGCTTCTTGTTCGGCAGACTTGGTAAGCATTCCTACTTTCCTCTTCACCTAGCTTTTTCAGATTGAATCTCTCTGTATCAAAATTTTGCCTAGTTCCTTTGTTTAATGAATGTTCCTCCTAAACAGCCGCAACTACCAGATAATGAAACGAATCGCAGTCAGCACCCAAGCTCGAATGTCGATTATACTAGACTGCCTCTTTGCATCTATTAGCACATGGTCGATTTGATTATGAGTCTTTTTATCTGGCGAGGTCCATGTGTATTTATGAATATCACAATGTGGGAATTTTGTACTCTTGACGATTAAATGTTTAGCGGTGGAAAAATTCACTAGTCTAACCCCATTGTCATTGCTCTGCAAGTGGAGACTTTTGTTCCCAATCGTGGGATTAAAAATATTCTCCCTTTCTATTTTTGCATTAAAATTTCCTAAAATTTTCTTGTGATATGCCGGAAACTGATCAAATGTTCGTTCTATTTTCTCATAAGAACTGTTCTTGTCATCTTCTTGTTTATCCTTTGTTGGTGCATGGGCATTCATAACTATGATGTCACACCACTGTCCTCTTAGAATAACATAAGAAAGTGTATCATTAATATACTCTACTTTCTTAATGGCTGAATTAAGTCTTCTATGTACAGGGTGCGGCATTTAAAGTTTCCCATTTTCAAAACCAGGTAACACATTTATTTAAAACTTAAATAAGCTACATTGAACATTTTTAAATGGCTTACAGTCTTGGATTTGCAATTCTGGTCTTACTTTTTGAATATGATGTCCTTGAGATGCCCTCCATTAACTTCAACACATTGCTGCAATCTCCCTCGTACACTGGCCATTACGCATCGTGTGGTGTCTTGCGTAACATGTGCAATTTCCTGCAAATACACGCATAATCCACAAGCTGCTACTTCACAGCCCTAAGGTCGTGGTGTGGTGCGCCATTGCAGCACAGGGTATTATTGGCCCTTACTTCTTTGAGAGCGATAATGGTGCTTCGGTTTCTGTCAACTCTGAACGTTACAATCACATGCTGCAAACTTTCTTCCTACCAGAATTGACACATAGTAACTTGGATATTCAGAGATTGTGGTTTCAACAGGATGGTGTTGTAGCACATCTTTCAATGGACACCCTTCATGCTGGTTTCCACGGCCGAATTCTTTCCAAATTCTTTCCCTCCAAATCTCCCGACCTTACTGCAGCAGATTTTTTTTTTTTCTGTGGGACTATCTGAAGTCTAAAGTTTTCACTCATGCCCTCCCTGACATTAACAGTCTTAACAATGCAATTCAGCAGAGAAGTGCAAATGTTACCCAAGACACCACACACCACGTAAAGGCCAGTGTACGAGGGAGATTGCAGCAATGTGTTGAAGTTAATGGAGGGCATCTTAAGGAAATCATATTAAAAAAGTAAGACCAGAATTGTAAATCCAAGACTGTAAGCCATTGAAAAATGTTCAATATAGCTTATTTCTTTGTTAAATAAATGTGTTACACGGTTTTGAAAATGGGAAACTTTAAATGCCGCACCCTGTATAAAGAACCTGGACCCTAATTGATGGTTATCATTCCCTTTCCCGTAGAAAAAGGTATGTCTGTATTGAACCTTCACCCACCCATCTAACTTCCTGTACTGCTACTACATCTAACCTGAATTTCTCTAATTCTCTAGTTACCGATTTAAGTGCCCCAGGCCTATATAAGCTCAAAATGTTCCACGTTCCCACTCTATAGTTCCTACGATTTTTAGACTCCCTCAGTGTAGTCCCTACCCGGAGATCCGAACGAGGGATTATTTTACCTCCGGAAAATTTTACTGGGAGTGGTTGTTAACCTCACGCCAAACCCCCAAGCTGGGGGACCATCTCATGATGTCTGTCCGCGACTGCTTATTCAACATATTCGCAGCTACCCTCCATATCTGGAGGCCGTATTCTCTATCCGCAACATGAGGACGCGCCATGCCATGGTGACAGAGACCCACCCCTTATATATAGCCTATTATATGTTTATAGGTATATACTTTATAGATACCTATACACATACATATATACAAAGCTTGGCAGATTAATACTCATACATTGAAAAAATGCTGTTTATTGTGATCAAAGATTCGGTTTATGTTATCACATTTTCCTTTTTGCAGCTTTATTTGAACAAGTACTGTACACCATTCAAAATTTCGTTTTTAAGGATTTTGTTTCTAACTGAGCTGTATTGTGTTGTATTGGTAGTTTTCCCTGTTCACAGGATGACCAGTTTGAGAAGGTGGCATTCCGTAACTTTCTCTTTTAAGCATTCAAAAATATTTCATCCCTCAGCTTTTGATTTATGAAGATAACAGTGTTGACATGCAGTGTTGGCTAGTGTAAAATTAAAAGACGAACAGACATGCGTTAAATGTTTGCTACGCGGTGTTTACCACAGATCAGTATAGACTTCCAAAAACACACATAACTCGTAACTGAGTACTGTATGTAATATTCATTAATGGACTCCTAAAGTAAAATAAAAATAATTAAAAACCTTGTTTCTGGTTGAAAAAAAATAGTTGAGCAAGCACTTGCAGCTTTTCATTTATGAAGATATGTTTCTTCTTAGGTTAAGTTTGATGTATACTACATCAATGTATAGGTTGGGGGGAAAAAAAAGCAGACCAACTCTTTTAGCTGATTTCAGTTGATATACATCTGTTATCTATGCATTTTTCTGTCTGAAAACACATCGACAAATTAATGGCTTATTTTCTAATGGGTTTTGAAATGGGCTAAGTCAACAGTCGACACTAGAACAAATTTCAATACATTCCCTGCTATATTTCCAGCTTGGATAAATTTGGCAGCTTGCAGTTTCTGTATATTATTGTTATAACATGCATGTATTTTTTGATCTGACGTGTTCTATATCCTTGAGCCCCGCTCAACACAGGATCTACAGGACGAGATATCTACATCTACATCTACATCTACATCCTGTGAATGCCACTAGGCATGCGCAGTGGCTCATATCGGCAACTTAGATATTTTAGTCGGTCTGCTTTATTTTTCCCTACCTGTACTTTGATTTAATGGATTAATTAAGTATTACTATTACAGTGTTGACATGTAGTAACGGCTAGGGTAAAATGGAAAGACTTGAACAGACAGGCATTAGATGTTTTGCTACGCGGTGTTCACCACAGATCAGTATAGACTTCCAAAAACACTCGTAACATGTAACTGAGTATCAGCCATTTCATAAAATAATGGAATTTTTCCCTCAAAGAGAGAAGTTATAAAATTATTGCAATTGGGTGGTCAAAAATAAGTTTAAAACCTCAAATTCTCTGAATTTTAAGGACTTAGGTGTATCTGAAGTGGTTTCATGTGTAAAATCTGTTGATTTACTTATTTATTGCATTGAGTTACTTTTTTTTGCCATTTTTAGCATGATTTTAACACTCTTTAATACCAAGTAGTCAAGAGTAATCAGCTATGTCCATTTTCATTTGAGAAAATATACATCTTAAGGTACAATTTGGAAGATTAACTTCAAAAAATATGTCTGGTTAATTACTATGTAAAATAACAAACAAGGGAATTTTTGTCCCACCCGTAACGTCCCACCCGTAACCGTGATAGTTTTGTTAAATTATTATTAATGAGTTAAATAAATGTTTTGACAACCTGGAAACAGTTTATAATTTGTATTTAATCCCTCATACCTTCATTAATAACAACATTAAGACCCTAACAGTAATAGCAGAATAGAAAATGAGCTTTTGTTTTGCATCATTAAAATCAGTGTCCAAATTATGTCCCACCCGTAACAGATTTTGAAAAACAAATTTAAAATATTCAGAATAAATTTTAAATAATGCTTTGCATGTAGTGTGAAGGAGAAGGCATTGTACATTTTACAGAATGTGAAGAACCAATTCTAGTTTATTATTTATGATATGTAATAAACAAAAATAGCTTCTATAATTTGTCAGAATGTCCCACCCGTATTTATGAAATGGCTGTGTTGGGGGCCCGCCTAGGGGCGTCCCTTGTCAGGAAAATCTTGCGGTCAGCAGTGCGTTCGTTAAATCTTCTTTACCCAACTTTAACTTTCTTCTACAACAACTATCTTATTTTTTTCTGACACCATTATTTACTTTACTTCTTAATAAAATATTTAAATTCAAATTAATACTTTCTGAAAGGTAAAGGATTTATAGTGACTGCTTATGATCTTATGATCTTGGAATAAAACAATGAATAAATGCTACATGTTTATTCTAAATAAGAGTGTAAATGTTTCTTTGTTACAACTTACATATTATGAAGTTTTCCGCCATCTCAACTGGTCTACGTTCTCTCCCCCTGAAGAGAACCGTTACGTAGACTAACTTGAATCCACTAGGTTGGAGACAATAATCAAAAAGGCACTAAAAGTTGCGCTGGGCATGTATTTATACCAGCGTCTGCCACGCCCGATCCATGGTCAAAAGTCACAATGAGGTAATGCGTCTTATAAAAGTACTATACGTCTTTTATGCTTGCAAACGCCTTATTATTCGCATTTACGGAATATAAGAATCTCTGTGTTTCCTTAAATTAATAAAGGCTTAACTTACATCAAAACAACAGAAAGATAATGACATCATTTTCCACCAATCAAAAGCTTGCTCTTCTTAACCTTACATAAGCAATTTGCAATAATATTTACACTAATGCTGCTGTGCAAATGTTCTGACAATGTATGCAACATAATATTCCACTTCCTTTATAAAACGTGATCTTTGCCTTTTTAATGTTACTTCAAAACAATATCCATAAAAATATGCAATTCTCTTAACTCAAACTTTCAACAACTTAATAACAATTTCCTTGACCCATGCATTGCCATATCCTAAATTATAACATTGCTGTTACAATATGGGATAAACAATGACAATGATATTCAGTATATCCGTGGTATACTTAAGGTATACACCAGGTATACACCAGGGCATAACATTACTCCCTCCTTTTTTTCAAAACGAGCTGTTCGTTGGAACACTCGTTTTGTAATAAGTTCCAAAAGTCTCGCGACCTTGTTGAGATCTGTAAAACTCATTCATTCAACATTTATCGCATGCAGAGTTTTAATTCCGCAGTGGCTACAATCAGGCTTACAGGAGTGTTATTCCGTTCCAGCGGCCTTCAAATATCTACTTACAGTCTTAACAAGTCGGCGAACTGATAAGGGTTCAATGTCTGCCTTTTCTTATGGTCTTCCTAAATTAATAGTCAATTCTTTTATTAAATCAAATTTTATTAATTAACTTGCTTAATTATGATGTCTCTATGTTTCTTTCATTATATAATAATGAGTTTACTTTTATCTATTAATACGACATTTTGACCTTGTTCGGTTTCAACTTAAACAAAATTGAAATTTACTTTAATATCTTATATCTTATTTCCCAGTTGTGATAGTTGAGAAACTTCCTTTAAATACTTTATATTATATATTGGTAATATATTCCTTTAGTTATAAACGTTATGTGTATGTATGTGTGTATGTGTGTGTGTTTACATTTTCATAATTACATAATTCTTTTCTTAAATAAAACAATTAATACAATCATTTGGCTTCTGTTTTACTACGCAAATTGAATTCCAGAGCCAGTAAATAATATTGGGCTGGCTGTGTTTATAGTCGAATCAGCTGACGATACTGTTTCAGTGACGACTGCATCTCCATGTGTTCGCAAGGCCGATTGCTCTCTCGGACCTTCGGACCCGTGACGTCTTCCTGGTAAGGTCAAGTTCCTCACCCACGACATCGTATAGCCTTTTCTTATAAGCAACGTTCTTATCTGTATCACAAAAATACAACACAAGATTAACAAAACAAACCATAATAACATTTCATAATGCGTAATGTTACTGATATCATAATAACTGGAATCATTTCTTAATGATTTTATTTTAACTTTTAAATCCTCAAAACTTAATCCATTTTTATTAAAATCTTTAATATCAGGTAATTCATTCATTAATAAACTCAATTCATTATTTGAAATATTCAAATCTGCATTAAATATATCTTTATTTATTTCTGGCAATAAAATATCGCTTGGATCATAATTTGCATAAATATTACCTGTTGTATGAGGTAAAAGTTTAAAATTATTAGAGTAAAAATAACAGTCATTAGTTGCCTCTAATATTCCAGTATTAAACAAAACTATGGTAGACGATTCTACACGTGACCCATTTCTAGAATGACAAGCTTTAGTTAAACGCACTTCCGTTGGAAGGCTATATATCCAAAAATTCTTATTAGGTAAACGATACCAAACAGGATTTCGTTGATTTCCAATTATCCTCTTGTCACATGTCTCAATGGCTTCCTTCGGCCCTCCTGTGAATAGCGCCGGAATACAGTTCGGTTGAGTTGCTGAAAATATTACTATATCGGCTGGACATACGGTATAAATATCACCTTTACATCTGAAAATATCATTTTCATCAAGCAAAGCATAATACAATCTATTAGTAGTTATTGCTAAGTATTCATAATCGGGATTTATCACAAAAGAACCCAGAGTACTGACATTTGCTGTCGTGTCCCAATACGGTAAAGCTCGTACTCTGTATAATTCAAAATACCTGTCCAATGACTTCAATGGTATGTCAATAAATAAACGTAATTTATTCTTAGTTGCAAGAGCATGTACCTCCACTAACGAATAATATAAAAATATAGCACTAGTTTCAACGACTGACAATAAGGAAATTCCTTCAGGTAATTTTAAAGCAATTCTTTTCAAAATATTTGAAAAGATATGGGGTGGTAATAAGTAAGAACTTAATTTACCTGTAGCTGTGAGATCTACAGCTTCCCTAAACTGCATTAAATGATGTTCTAACTCTTTTAACGTATCTACGATAAATTGTAAATTTGCAAGAATGTTAATGCTTTTAGTGATTACATTAAATTCAAGCGAAGCATCATCTATTATATTATCCAAAGCGCGTAATGTTTTGTTAACATATTTAACAAATTCTTGAAGATCGCGTCTATTTTGGTCAACCCTTTCGTCCATCTTCTGCATGTACGAAAGTTGTTCTTGCACAATTTCTGTTACTTGATTTTTATTGCTGCTAATAATATTTATCTGAGCATCAATTCTCTCGAGATCTGAATTATCCATTGATCCGAATAAAAACTTTAAAATTGATCCTCCTAAATTAAATAAACCTCGTTTAACTCGAGTTTCTGAATAAAATAATTCATTACTGATTTCATTTAACTTATTAGTTATCCTTTGAATTTCCTGATCAATTCTGCGTATCGCAATTCTAATGGTATTGCGAGATTTAAATGCTAATGTATTAAACAATGCTATCTTTATAAAATCTGGATCGTTAACTGTTTCTCGAAAATAATTAACATCTTCAGTTACATTACTCAAAATATCATAATAAATATCAAAACTAAAATCCATAACAATTGTCCACTTATCTCCTGAAAGAAAAATATCTTTTTCCTTAATGAATACCAATCCTTTGTTAAGCTTAGTCGTCTCTTCTCTTGCTGAACTACTAAGTCCTTGTCCACACGTAATTGTCATCAATATTACGTTCCCTGTAAACAAGTCAAAATATTTGTCTCGATCTGAGATTATAACGACATTTGGGTACGTTATTGCTATTGGGTTCTGTTATGATTTGCCCTGAGTTGCTTGATTCATTATTATTACTAATTTCATTTTCAGTGCGTTCTTGAAATTCTCTGTTTCCCTGGGATTCCGTACGTTCTCGCGATTCTGATTGCGAACTTGTTTCATCATCGTTTTCGCGTTCATATCCGCGACCTAAATTGTGTGGTTCCGTATTTATGCGTGACCCACCTTGCCTAATCTCATGGGATTTATTTCTTACTGGAGTTTCGCTATTTCTTGGGAGTTCCTCCCCGTGAGTCCTGTCCTCACTACTCCAGTGCACATCGTTCTCGAATCCGTACCTCACATGGGGTTTACGAACACTAAACTTATGTTTATTTTCGGGAGTTCCTGTAACTTTAACATTTTCTTTCTTTTTAGGAGTCTTACTATTTTCTGCGGTTTCATGGTCGTGGTGCACGTGCTTATGGTCGGATTTCTTTTTAGTGGGAGATATATCTACCTGAGCGCTCTTCCGTTGTATCCTGTCTCGTAACTTCATCAACGGGATTTCATCTTCCTCACTGTAAAGACTGTCATTGTCTTCTTTTCCATCGCCGTCCCTGTGGCGGTACACAAACTGACTAAGAGGTTTTTCGTCATCTGACGACCAATATTCTTCCACCGGCTGCTGCTGCTGCTGTGTCCTAGCCGTTCCGGTAGGTTTTCTTTCACTTGTTTTTTTCATAACATTAGGCTTCTCATGAAGTATTTCCAGCGTGGATGTATCACTGTCTCCGTCTTCATATTGTCTGGTTTCTTTCCCGGAAACAACATCTTCCCCTATAGGACATAGTTTAATCCTATTAACATGTATCACTTGTGTCTTTCCATTTTTAGACATAATACGATAATTTACTTCATTTAATCTTTCTACTACGGTAAATGGACCTAACCACGGTTTAGATAACTTCTTTGTTACGCCTTTAACTGTGGCTGTAGAGTATAACAATACTTTGTCTCCTACTTTGAATGACCTATAACGAACATTTGCCTTTTCGTTATACTGTTTTGCTTGAGTTTCTTTTCCCCTTTGAATACGGTTTCTCACAATTTTATACGCGTATTCTAACTTTTCTGCTAAAGTATCTACATGATCATTCCCTGTTTCCTTTCTAGAAAATTTAGGAGATATATTATAAGAAAACGGAAGGTTCATTTCTTTTCCATGTAATAAATAATAAGGAGAATATCCAGTTATAGAATGAGGTGTGCTTCTATATGCTAACTGTACTATAGGTATCCACAAATCCCAATCTTTTTGATCTTTTCTCACAAAATGCGAAAGCATGTCCGCATATGTATGATGACTACGCTCAACCATGCCATTAGTCATAGGGTGATATGGCGATGTTTGTATTTTCTCAATTTGCAATAATTTACAAACTTCTTTGAATAAATTCGACGTAAAATTTCGGCCTTGATCCGTCAATAATTTTAATGGCGTACTGTGACGACAAATGATGTTATATACAAATTCTCTTGCTATTGTTTCAGCGGTTTGGTCAGGAATAGGAATCGCTTCAGTATATTTACTGAATGCATCCATAAATGTTAGTAAATATATGTTACCTGCTGAAGTTTTAGGCAACGGACCAACAACATCTAAACTTACTAATTCAAAAGGTTGTAAAACTGGTTCAAAATTACATAATGGAGCAACGGGATGTTTTCCTGTTTTCCGACTGTTACATGAAAAACATTTAGCAATATAATCTTCTATTTCTGCTTTCATGTTTGGCCAATAAAATCTGCGTTTTAACAATTCTATTGTCTTTCTTTGACCTTGATGGGAACCTATCGGTGAATCATGAAAATTCTTTAATATATTTCTCCTCATACACTTTGGAACAACTAACCTTGGTTCTTTCCCATTTTCTACTAAAAACAAAATTCCGTTATCATCTAGTTGGAATTTTTCTGGACTTTCTAACCATTTACAATACTGAAGTTCTGCTATCTGGTTGCTTCTTACCATGTTTACATCACTATTAAAGTGTAAAGAGTTTATATACGCTCGAGACAACGAGTCGGCATGGGTTATCTTCTTCCCAGGCCTATATTGGACTGTGAATTTAAATTCTGAAAGTCTTAAAGTCCAACGCAAAAGTCTCGAACTAGGGTCTTTTAAACTAAGTAACCATTTCAATGCGGCGTGATCTGTTACTGCAGTAAATTCATTACCATATAAATAACAGCGAAAATATTTAGTAGCCCATACGAATGCTAATAGCTCTCGTTCAGTTGTAGAGTAATTCTGCTCGCTTTTAAATAACACTCGTGACGCGTATGCAATGGCATGCTCTACGTCACCGTTCATCTGAGACAGCACGGCACCGATTGCGTAACCAGAGCTATCGCTTGTGAGGATAAATCTTTTCTTAAAGTCTGGGTACTTTAATACCGGCTCGCGACATAATGCATCTTTTAAAGTATCAAACGCGGTTTGCTGGCTTTCTTCCCAAACATAATCTGTACTCTTTTTAATTAACTCTGTTAAAGGTTTTGCTATATGAGCGAAATTCGCTATGTGCCTACGGTAATATCCTACAAGGCCTAAAAATGATCTAACTTCTTTTGGCGTTCTGGGAATAGGATAATCCTTTATAGCCTGTACCTTTCTTGGATCTGGTAAAATTCCTTCACGATTTACAATATGACCTAAATATTCAATTTGATCCAATGCAAATTTGCATTTTAAAGGATGAGCTTTTAAATTAGCTTCTCTTAACCTTAATAAAACTTCACGCAGTCTGTCTGCATGTTCCTCAATGGTTGTGGAAAATAAAATGACATCGTCTAGGTAGACAAAACAGGATATTCCTTTTAACCCTGCTAGTACACCGTCCATCAACCGAGAAAACGTAGAGGGTGCGTTCACTAGACCAAAAGCCATTCAGTTGAATTCGTAGGAACCATATGGACTGCAGAACGAAGTCTTTTCTTTGTCTTTTTCCTCTATTTCTACTTGCCAAAACCCTGAGTGTAAATCGAGCTTACTAAAATATTTTGTATTTGCCAAACTCTCTAATGTTTCATTGATATTTGGTAGAGGGTAAGTATCTCCATGCGTTACGGCATTTAAACCTCTAAAATCCGTACAAAACCTTATCCGGTCTTCCTCATCCGGACTTTTCTTCGGAACTAACACTATTGGAGCTGACCAAGGGCTTGCTGAAGGCCTAATAATATTTTTATCCAACATATCGTTTATCATCTCTTTTACTTTTTCTTTATACTTATGTGGTAAAGAATAAGGGTTTTTCTTTACTGGGGGCGCATCCCCTGTATTTATTCTATGTTTCACTTTATTTGTACATCCTATTTTACTATCTCTTGGGTCGTGAAACACATCTATAAATTCTTCTAATACTTCCCGTATTATCTGTCCGTCACTTTCGCTTAAGTGATCTAATTTCACTGTTTCGAGTAAGCCTAAGTTGCATTCCGAACTCATCGGAGTCAACACATTTATCTGACTTTCTAGATCTGAATCTATATGCGTATGTGTTGTTCGTGCTGTTTCATTATTCTGAGAATTGACGTCATCTTGTTTATTCGTACCCACAGCATCCGGAGTACTCATCGTGCCTGCATCTACACGGTTATAGATTGAGATGTAACCTATTCTTTTATTTTTCGGTAACTCTATTGTTTCACTGGAACAATTAATTACTTTCACAGGAATTTTATTCTTACATCTCTGTTCCTTATCGCTAAGCGATCTAGCTAGGTAAATCCCATTTATACCTTGCTCTTCAGGTTCAAAAATACTTTCTCCTTGTTCTAGGGACAAATTATAGGTAATTGTGCACTTCCTATTTGTTTGCGCTACGATCATAGCTTCACATCTTGGAGGAATTGTCAGTTTACGTGCAGTATAAACTGGACAAACACCACGATTATCATTTTGAGATTTGAGACTGTTGCTAGAACTATTCTCTGACGTTTCCACCTGCCCGTGTAAGATATCACAGAAGTTACTTTTATTCCCATTCGTATGGTAAGTAAGTGGATTATTTCGGGTAGCTAATCCGATTCCATCGCTTCTAGTGTCAGTACACGGCGGCTGCTGCGACAGATTTATCATCCCTTCTCGCGTGATAAGTGCGCGGTTCAAAACATCTACGTTAACCATGTTTTGATACATAAAATCAAGACCTAATATTCCGTCTTGTTCTATATCAATTGGACACACTATAAACTCATGCGAATATATTTCTCCATTCGCGAACTCTAAGTTTAACAACTGGGACCCATCTACTTGAAGTCCTTTTCCTGATACCCCCTTAGCCGTGACGTCAGTTTCTAATAAATTTCCCTGTGAAACACCTGGTTTTATCGCTGATACAGTCGCTCCTGTATCCACTAAGAATTCCTTAGCTCTACCATCGACCATAGCCGTGACCATGAGTTCCGCGGGTAAATCTGTTTCATTTACGCCCAATTTGACCTCGCCGCCGGGGTTCCCGACGAGGCGTTCTGAAAACCCGACGAGACATTCTGCTCCTTAGAATTCTCGTACTTCTTTTTCCTGCAATCCCTAGCTACATGCCCCTTTTTCTTGCAATAAGAACATTCTACTTGTTTCTTTGCTTGTTTCGGCTGATTATTACCACTAGCATTAGCTTTCTGCTGAGTAGAATTGCTTGAATTCCCTTGATTCTGTTGTCGTTTAAGACGACAAGTCCTGGACGTATGACCTTTCTTCCCACAATTATAACATGTTACATTAAACATAGTAAACACATTTCTAGGCTGGGCTTCGGTTTTTACACCGGAAGATCCTGAATCTTTTTGCTCAAGATTATCGGTAGTAACTGCTAATTGCACTGCTTCATGCATTGTACGCGGTAATCTAAGTCGAACCTGCTTTCCGACTTCTCCCCTTAATCCAGAAACGTAAGCTGCTAATAATCTTCTTTCAGCTTCCTCTGCTAAAATACGCTTTTCCTGTGCATTATCAGTTGGCTTGAGTGTTTTAATGCTTAATGCTTTAATTCTGTCTGCGAATGCTTCGGGACTTTCACCTTTCTTTTGCGTTGCCGTTTGCAACTGAGTATAATAATAATTATCAGGTAATTTTTCTTTGAACCTGTCCTCGAAAGCTGCCCTCAACTGATCATATGAGGTTTCGTCGCCGATTAAATCTGGGCGGCAATGCAAAAATTCGGCTGCGGGACCTGCCACTTTAAGTTTTACAATTTGCTTTTTATCTGCATTTTCGAGATTCCCCATACTAGCTGCTGCATCAACATTATTGAAAAATTCTTTAACTGGTAACCCACCAGCTGAGCCACTCCACTCTTTTATCGCACTACAAACCGTTAAGTCTTTCTGTCGAGCTACCTGTACTACCTGTCTCTGTTGCAGAGCTTGGTTTGCTGCGGTTAATGCTGCTACTCTATTATTGAGCTCCTCTAACGCACGCCTAGTCTCTTCGTCTAACGGCATTTTGATTTATTTAATTGTCACTGGCAATTAATTAATTCGTTAATCCTAACTCGATTAACCTACACGCACTTGGAATCCAGAGAATATTCAAGAAGCTTAATTACCCCAACTAAAATAATGCCCACAATATTCTAGCCAAATTTCACACACAACACAAAAAAAATATTCTACCTACACCTACACACATACCCTAACATTTTTCCAAGAACATGAGATCATAGAGTCGTTTCCAAAACATTAATTTTACTCGCGGTAAGTATCCCACACGATGACACCACTGTTGGGGGCCCGCCTAGGGGCGTCCCTTGTCAGGAAAATCTTGCGGTCAGCAGTGCGTTCGTTAAATCTTCTTTACCCAACTTTAACTTTCTTCTACAACAACTATCTTATTTTTTTCTGACACCATTATTTACTTTACTTCTTAATAAAATATTTAAATTCAAATTAATACTTTCTGAAAGGTAAAGGATTTATAGTGACTGCTTATGATCTTATGATCTTGGAATAAAACAATGAATAAATGCTACATGTTTATTCTAAATAAGAGTGTAAATGTTTCTTTGTTACAACTTACATATTATGAAGTTTTCCGCCATCTCAACTGGTCTACGTTCTCTCCCCCTGAAGAGAACCGTTACGTAGACTAACTTGAATCCACTAGGTTGGAGACAATAATCAAAAAGGCACTAAAAGTTGCGCTGGGCATGTATTTATACCAGCGTCTGCCACGCCCGATCCATGGTCAAAAGTCACAATGAGGTAATGCGTCTTATAAAAGTACTATACGTCTTTTATGCTTGCAAACGCCTTATTATTCGCATTTACGGAATATAAGAATCTCTGTGTTTCCTTAAATTAATAAAGGCTTAACTTACATCAAAACAACAGAAAGATAATGACATCATTTTCCACCAATCAAAAGCTTGCTCTTCTTAACCTTACATAAGCAATTTGCAATAATATTTACACTAATGCTGCTGTGCAAATGTTCTGACAATGTATGCAACATAATATTCCACTTCCTTTATAAAACGTGATCTTTGCCTTTTTAATGTTACTTCAAAACAATATCCATAAAAATATGCAATTCTCTTAACTCAAACTTTCAACAACTTAATAACAATTTCCTTGACCCATGCATTGCCATATCCTAAATTATAACATTGCTGTTACA
Organism: Ectobius pallidus; assembly: GCA_964059195.1. NCBI lineage: Eukaryota > Metazoa > Arthropoda > Insecta > Blattodea > Ectobiidae > Ectobius > Ectobius pallidus. The sequence goes on from CAXKWD010000012.1 coordinate 7,020,093, forward strand.
ATATGGGATAAACAATGACAATGATATTCAGTATATCCGTGGTATACTTAAGGTATACACCAGGTATACACCAGGGCATAACAGCTGGTATGGAGTATTCGTTAGTGGAGTCCAAAATTAAAACAGAAACAATTAAAAACTTTGTTACTGGTTGAAAAAATAGTTGCTTGCAGTCTATTACTGTATTATGAGTGGTTCAATGATTCAGAACTATTTATTCATAAGATAATATGAAACTTTACATATTATCTTAGGAATAAATAGCTTTTAATTCTGTTTTAGTAGTGTCTTATATGGGTGATTCTTCAAATACGGGAAAATTTGTGTTCCGGAGTGATATTCAACTTTTAAAAGAAATTAAAATAAAAGTTTGTTTCTACTACTTCCATACTACAACTATCACTTTGAAATGTCACTAACTTTAAATTCTGATATTCCAAAATCGAATTTAATTCAATGAAATGTCATCCACATGCCCTGTCACAACCCTTGGTTTTGTATATTCTAATGCATTTTTCCACAAAACAAAATGTTATTTCCTTTTCAACTTTTTTCCTGTCAATGAGTATGAATGTGTGAAGAATATTAACACTTAAAAAATAAAATGAAATAAAATTGTCACCCCACCTAATGAACATAAAGAATGTCCCAAGGGTTTTTGGTCATCCACATGGCTGAAAAGAATGGAATTTTTTCTGCAGAAAGGAGAAATTTGTAGAATTGGCAACAGTGTTAGGAAGCCAACAGGGCAGCTTGTGGTTGAATTGTAAGGTTGAATTTTGCTTGCTTACAAACAGTTTGGGATTAACAAAGGACTTTGTATCATTTTCAAGGAAAACGTTTTTATTCCCCGTCATTAACATGGCTTCTACAGTGTGTCCCACGCAAGAGTTGGCCAATGACGCGGGTTCCTGCGGCGCGGCGGGCACAGCTCCAACTCCCGAGCGATCGGGTGAAATATCTACGCTAATGAAGCCGCGATCGGTGTTATGATTCAGGTTCTCACATTTACAGTTGGAATTACAATGAAAATAACCACGTACCTCATCATAAGAGGTGTTGGAAATGTCCTCCTCTTGCATCCACACAACATTGGAACCTTTTTAAGAAATTTTCTTTCACGCGCATAAGTTCAGCTTCCGAGATAGAATTAATTTCTCTTCTGATATTGTCTTTAAGTTCTTCTAATGTGTGTGGGTTTGATCTAATTTCTGTTCAGTAAGTACGCGCTGCTTGGTCCCTCGTTTACTATCGAGAATCGAACCCGTTTCCCGAAGTTTGCTTACAAGTTTTCGCACGGCTTCTCTGCTTGGAGGACGTACACCTGGGAATTTTGCTAAAAACCGACGTCTTGCGTCCTTGCAAGATGATGTAATAAATCACATATGTTTTTCTTTGTGAGAAGCTGAACCATTACACCAACAGTGGGCTTTATTAGCGTAGATATTTCACCCGTTTCCTTTTTAATGTACGGGAAGTTGACCTATACACTTTATTTTTCAAGTTTCTCCATAAATAATATTCACATACTGTTAGAAGAACTTAAAGACAATATCACATAGGCCTATCACAAGAGAAATGAACTCTGTCTCGGAAGCTGAACTTATGCGCGTGGAAGAAAATTTCCTAAAATGGTGTCAGTGTTGTGTGGATGCGAGAGGAGAACATTTCCAACATCTCTTGTGATGAGGTACGTGTTTATTTGCATTGTAATTTTAACTGTAAATGTGAGAACCTGAATCAAAACACCGATCGCGGCTTCATTAGCGTAGATATTTCACCCGATCGCTCGGGAGTTGGAGCTGTGCCCGCCGCGCCGCAGGATCCCGCGTCATTGGCCAACTCTTGTGTGGGACACACTGTAGAAAGTAGGCAGAAAGTGAATATTAATTAATTTTGATTATGCACTATGATAAACCTTCCAATTCAAAGTACTTGACTGAAGATGAGCTTACAGAGGTTTAGGAATGGCTTGCTGAGACCACTTAAACTCCTTTTTTGTCATCCACATGCCTGATTTTTGTGTCATCCACATGTCTCATGAAGGGGTATGTGGATGACACTCAAGTCATGTAGATGATAAATGTAGGATACTATTGTGTTTGCGGTGTCTGTGACCTGTACTTAAGATCTTAAAACTGAACAAATGAATTTCTGCTTGATTCCCCCCTCCCCCAATACCATAAAAACACAATCTCGTTAAAATTACATTAATTCCGGAGTATGCACACAAATTTGCAAATTTGGTGCAAAATCAACTGAAGTATGCTGAGAAAAATATGAAATCACATAAAGAAAAGCAGATTGTTACCAAAGTTAGTCATTAATGTGGCCTTCTGCCATCCACATGTAAACGGATGTCATTCACATGGCTTTAAAAAAATTAATAAATTAAAATAAATATAAATATAAACATTTAAGCTCTGCTGATGTCATATTATAATCAAGTAACCCCTGAAGTATTTTAGTGATTTTTTTTAGATTTTTTAAACAAAGTAAAAAATTTCGATTTTACACACTCCAAATTTTCCCGTATTTGAAGAATCACCCATATAGGCTATGAATGAATAACCTTCATTTAATTCTTTGGGCTATTGTTATCAATTGGTTAATATTATCAGAATAGCTGCATCCCGAAGTGATCACAATAAGTAGCATGCACTCTACTTCCAATGCCAACAACCTAAATGTCTCACTGTTTATACTGTACTTTACTCCCCACCCTTAACATCTCCTTCCTAGGCAGGTACCGTTAGTAAGTTGTTGGGAGGGGAGCTATGGGGCGACCTCAAACTGTCTTTT